>JAAAKQ030296132.1:0-10234 GCA_010016005.3 Zanna intricata
CTCAAAGGCAACTATATTGAATAATAAAATCAAATTTTATCAAAAAAAAAGATTTTTTCTATGTTAGCCTACGAACTCTTCAGCCGTACTGTTAGATGAGTAACACTCAATTGTTACTAGGAAGTTGATCTCAAAGTTCAGTTAATATACAAACCAATCAATATATCTTGACTGTTTACGAGGCCATATTGTATATAATTATGGTAATGGTTCAACTTAATACTAAAATATGTAAATAATACTCTAATGACTAATTCACTTGCCATATTTTTATTTTTAATCTCCATTTTTTAATTTTCTTCACACATTATGAAACAAAAGAATTAGTTAATGTTACAGCAATATTTTTTACAAAACGATTTTTAACAACAAAAAAAATACCTTTTTTTAAAAAAAAATGTTGAACATGTTCAATTTTCTTCTAACTTTAGAACAGGCCACTGTGATAAAAGTATACAATATTGAAACTCATTTTGCGCCGTGCTTTTTTTTTCTCATTTATGATAGCTATACATTATCCATAAAATACCACATAATAAATTTAAATAAAATATCATATAGATGCTAATTTAGTTAGTATAATCTATAGGAAATAGCTAATACAATGTTAGATTGATTTACAATCAATGTGAGTAGACTGATCAAAATAGTTTTCCATTAATAAACAGGTATTTCTCGAGATATTTTGTTAATAATCTAAAAGTAGAGTTCAATTATACTGTTCACTGAAGGCGTAATATGTCATGGATCTTATGATCACCGTATTTTCATAAAATAAATAAGAACAGGTGAAATTTCTACACAAATGCATGGTAGTAATAAGTAATGTGTGAATGAAGTCATATTAGAGTTACAAAATAGCTACAGATACTTTCTCTGTCGCACACGCACATGCACACACACACACACATTTGTGAATAAGTTTCTCACTAGTTTATTAATGGTCTGCTTATCAATAAGAATTGATAAGCAGACCACTAATTATTAATCAAAGAATAATAATCAAATTTCCCTCCTAAATTATTACAAGAATAAAGACAGGGTTCTTTGGTTTTTGTGCTTTCTTATCACAAAATATATCATCATACAACTAGAGCATTTACATTGATTTAAAAGTAGTTTTATAAAATATTATAAGATATTATTAGCATACATTTCTATGACATTAAAACATGATTAAAAAGGGAAAAAATTACACATGGACATACACATACACATGCACATGAAAATACACACACATCCTAAAAACTTAAGGCATACCTATGCCATGATAACTCATATGGATCTTCTACAAACCATTTATCATATAGATTAGACCACAATTCACTAATTATGTTTCCAGTAAAACATACAAGGCACAAAAATTTTAAAAGACCATTTTTTTGTATTATTATATAATGTCCGTTATATAATAATATACATGAACCACACAACTGCCATAAAAATTAATAACAACTATAGTAACATAAAAAAACAATTCTATAATTTGTTAAATTTTCTATTTACTAAACACAACGCACTATAATATTACATAAAATTATAAATATAAAACAGTTTAAGAAGTACTTCTTCGGTTGTTTTGAAAAATGTTGTTAACTAGTTTTAGAATCTCATAGAGATCAACTATCATATTGTTTAGTTTCTGATAAGCTGCAAAATTTATTAATAATACAGAAAACAAAGCTTGAATAAGAAATACATAGATTTATGTTAAATAATATTACTAAAAATGTGATACATTTACACATTACTTAGAAAATACATTCTCAAACAACCATGATATCTCATCTTCATACTTTTTTTCCACTGCTATTGTTACTTCATTTCCAGAGTTTATTATTTTACAGATTAGGAACAATAAGACATTAACATTTTAAAAATGTTTAACTACAAAACTTCAAACTTGACTAGTTTTTTTAAATATAATTTTTTTTTTTTTTTTTAAATTAAGTTATAATTAAAAATTAATATTAATTTGTTCCCTATTTTAATTAACTTATATTATAGATTTAATGTTATATTTTATAGATTTTACACTACACAGAATAAAAACTGGTCATTTATAAAATTATGATACAATCTTATACTGAAATTATTAATATTTCAATAATAACTGTACAAATTCATCAATAATACTATCACCACAAATGACATTTTTCTTCTGGATTCATTTCACTATCAGCAGGACAATTCCAAACATCTGAAAATTCTTTTGAATTTTTTGTTGTTCCTAAAACCCTTACATAATTAGGGCTATGTTCATCATTCAATCCATAAGCTATTGATTTTGGTGTCCAATTTTCACACCATGCCTGCAAATAAAAACAATATAAATTAATTATAAACATTTTCTACAGACTTACCCATTAAAACCTCTGATATTGTACATATTTTCTTCCTTCTCTTTTTCTCTCTCTCTTACATAAATTAGAAAATCATTAACAGCAAGATATAGTTTATTCTATGTTAAAACTAAAATGGCCAACAGAAATATTTCTTCTATCCTTTCCTCTTTTCAATAAGATTTATAGTAATAAATAAGTAATTGAATTTTATATTCATTTTTTTTTTTACATAGATTTTTTGCTTTTAGAATTTGTAATTTAATGAGGGATGGATCCTAAGAAAATACGAGATAGATTAGGATCCCCAAGAAAGACTGACTAATTCAATTAACAGCTTCTTATAATATTGGAGGTGTTCTAGCTGAATTTTATCCTTTTATCTTGAACTGATTTTACAATAAATTTGTATATTGTATACATCTATGTACTTTCTTTGCTTTTTTTTTTTTGGATATTATGAATAACAAAAATAATGCAAAAATAATAACAGAAACTACAATGCAGAAACAATAATTTTTTTGCAGATGAGATTTGTTGATTCAATGGAAGGAGTTATAAAATGATTTCTAAGTTTAATTAATTCTTGATCTCTGTTTTTAATATGGTTTCTGATCTATGAAGTGAAACTGTATGAAAGAAAATTTAAAAAATACAATGTTTTTTAAGATAATTGGTCTTTGATAAGTGTTGTTAAATGTGTACTCCTTTTAGGTTTAAAATAAATATCATCGTTAGTCTGATCATGATGGAGATACTACTGAGAAGGTTTAATAAATCTCTCTCAATTGGAGATCTACAGGTATTAGTCATCTACTGCAAGTAGTTTTATTCTGTCACATTATTTTTATATTTTATTTATTTATTTTTTTTGTAATAACTCTGCAAGTAGTAAAGTTTTAAATTCCAAAAACAAGTTGTTGGGTCATGGTATGTACTACATTTGATATTCTCTCTTTTCCGTTTAGCCTCCAGAACCACCGTAAAGTATTACTTCTGAGAATGAATGAGAATGATATGTATGAATGTAAATGAAGTGTAGTCAAAGTGAAATGAAGGTGTTGTACAGTCGACCATTCCTGAGTTGTGTGATTAATTGAAACCCAATCACCAAAGAACCACCAGTATCCACAATCTAGCATTCAAATCCATAAAGACCTTTATAAAGACTTTAACCTTAAAACTCCTGGCTTCGAAAATCAGTTGATATTGCGATCATGAGTTTAACCAGTAGACTAACCCGACAGGTTTGCTTTGAAAGATTATCTGTACTGTAATCTGTCCCTTAAAGAGCCCTGCCTTCTATTACTTCAATTTACCACCTAAATGGGACAATTACTTCAAAAGATATTCATATTTACATCTAAGTGTTTATATAACATTATAATTAAGAAGGCAGCAGTTCTCAGGAATAATACACATCCATGTTTTAACAGTCTTCTTAATTTGTTTTATCAAATCTTAGTTAAAATGGTTAGCAAAACATTTGCAATAATTAAAAATTTTATATTAAAAATATATATATGTATATTTACATGAGCAAATCCAATATAGAAAAGTTGATCACTTGTAAATTCTTCTAGTCCTGGTAGTTTACGTTCAGTTTCAGGTTTTTCTTGTTTAAGTTTTTGAAAACCATAAAATGCATCTTTAAGGCCACCATTATCTGCTAAATTTTCACCTAATGTTAAGTTACCATCAACCTGAAATAATTCATTCAAGATAAAAAATAAAATCAATGGAGTAATTATAGCTATAAGTATATTAATTTTACTATTTTTTTACGTTAAATATTCTTCTAATTGTTAATGTTACAGTATTTAATGGTTTGTAATTCAAATGACAATTTTTAAGTCTAACAAAAAGAAAAAATAGCAATAATTATTAGAAAAACAAGCTAAATCAAGTAATAGTGTAATCACTAATTAAGATATAAAAATTATTAAGAAAGTTAATTATTTCATTATTGGTAATGAGTTATAAATGCAATATATAATAATACGATAGTACTAATTATTCACTTAGATTGATTGATTTTGATTGAGTTGAATAATTATTTAATACAATATATCAATACATAATAGTTCTGTATTTTAACAGAATCAAACTAAACAGATTTTTAAATTGCTATTATACTTTTTCATTTTTGTAAATTATTAAATTTACAAAATAAGTTCAAAACTTATGAACAGAATGTAGAATGAAAGTTTCTAGTGTATGAAAAATGCCCAAGCCTGACCAGGATTAAAACATGGGGCCATCTGAATTGCCGACACTCTCTCTCTCCCTCCCTCTCCTGTTCCTCTCTCACTCTCTCTCATGGGAGTCAGCAAACAAATCTTTTAGTCTTAATATGATTGCATTTATTATAATATTCATGGTCAGTTGACTTACAATAATTGTAAGTATTTTAAAGTTTACTGCCTTTAAAGGATCTTTTGTAAGGTTTTGTAGGTCTTACAAAAACTCTTTCACAAGAAATGATTCCTTTATCACATATCCTCACATTGCAAGTATCAATATTCTTGGACTAGCAAAGGTACGTGTCTTTTTCTGAAAAAGAAAAACATTTCAGTCAAATGTAATAGCCTAGTTAGACACAACCATTTGCCTAACAGGCTTGTCCAATTTTACTAGATAAATTTGTGTTTCTGCACTGTAAATAAAACTTTATTTACAGTTACCTTGTAATTCTTGACTTCTAACAAGGAATATATGTGTAATGTTTACTGATGCACATTAGCTTTCTAAAGATTAATACAGAATAATAAAGGAAGCAAATTAGCTTTTCAAAGTTAAGATAATATAAAATTTAAAAGGTATAATTTTATAACAGATATGAAGCTATGCTGTTCAATTATGCCAAGGATATTAATTCATGGTCTACAAAATTGAAGAAGTGAAGAGTGAACTACTACTTAATCAATGTAATTTTACAAAAAAAAATAAAAAAATTGGAGCACTCATGAAGTAGAATTAAAATTTTAACCATAAGAATTATCTAGACCTAGGTAAAATTAACAGCCAGCCTCTGTGGCGCGAATGGTAGCGTCTCAGCCTTTCATTCGGAGGTCTTGGGTTCGAATCCCGGTCAGGATGGCATTTTTCACACACGCTACAATTCATTTATCTCATCCTCTGAAGATATACTTAACTGTGGTTCTGGGGGTTAAAAAAAATGAAGTGATTTATAGCTGACTAGTCCATAATAACAGAAAATACTCTGGACAAACCCCAATCTGTGGCAGACTCTCTGTGGGTTGATTGCGTGGCACACTCTTTTATTCTTCTTTGTGTAAATGAAGCAGCAGATGGGTCAACTATCCAACTTCTATTCATGGTGTCATGCTGGCATATTTTTAAAGACTACAGGACAGCTATGTAGTTACTGGATCCAAGTTATAACTACCCTATGCGCTGATGGAAGTGTTCACAGACTCTTGTTTCCTACCCAGAGATTCATAAAACATATAACCTTTGTCTGAGATGCCTTTTCGTTAAAGTTAGGCTTCCTGTTTCTAATCTATTGATTAATCAATCCCTCTTGTATTTCATTTATAAGCAAAACTAATAACACACATCCAAATATATACATGATGTGCATATATTTTTTGATAAATTCAAGGCAAGAAAAAAAAAAAAATAGTAAATAAACTGGTTAAAAGACATATCAAAGTAGTTCGTTTGGTTATTTTTAGTTATAGCATTAAAAAAACTGTCAACAACTTACCGATTGATCTGCTTCTTCAATATAGAAGTCATCATACAGTCTTATAAAACAACCCACTCTTTCATTGTAATTATTTATAGTTTCGTTTGTCCACCAATCCTTTACATTTCCACACTTATCATATTTTCTACCTAAAAATCATTTAAATTGAAATCTATTAGTTCATAGTAAAATATATTTAATATATATTTACTATGTATATATTTAATATATATTTTTTGATGAATCTGATCTTTTTTTTAACTGACGCCAGAGAGAACCCTTCAGTTTAAAGACGAAACGTGTTAAAATTTAAAGGGGAAAATTATCAAAAGAAAGAGTAACAAAAAAAACTCTGGTTATAGGGAAAAGTGCTAAACCACAATGTTTTAAAACTTTTAAATTGCTTCTTGTTATTACGAAAGTAACAAGAAAGCTTAGATGAAAAGTGATATCTTTACGTCTTGGTTATGAAAATAGGATCGTGAATTAAAGACTGAATATGACAAAATACTGCTCATTGACAACTGTCTGGCTCGTCAACATGTTGAAAATATTTTGTGTATATAGTTAGTGTTCTTACCACCGAAAACAACAGCAGTCTTACAGCGCTTATATTAAGATGTATTTTCTCTTTATCTATTTAGCCTCCGGAACTACCGTAAGGTATTACTTCAGAGGATGAATGTGGATGATGTGTATGAATGTGAATGAAGTGTAGTCTTGTACAATCTCAGGTCGATCACTCCTGAGAAGTGTGGTTATTTGAAACACAACCACCAAAGAACACCGGTATCCACGATCCAGTATTCAAATCCGTATAAAAATTTTTATCTTTACTAAGATTTGAACCTTAGAACTCTCAACTTCAAAATCAACTGATTTGCGATGTCACATTAACCACTAGACCAACCCAGTGGGTTTATCAAGACGTGTTCAAGTCAGTAAAAGTCCACTACAAAAAACACCTATTTTACAAATGATACAGGATTTAGATAAAAAAAAAAAAAATAAACACAAATAATTAGTCTGGATGCTATAACTATGTTGCAAAAATCATGGAATAAAGTTTCTCTGCTGACTACAAAAAATTGCTTTGGAGATGCAGAACTTTTACCACAGGCTGGTGAAGTTACTGACGTCGCATACAAAGAATTATCTTTAGCGAAATGGAGCAATGGTCTACAAAACCAATCGTTATCAAATGCATTCTTTGAAGATTATTTAGTGGCTTCAGTACTAGCAGAACTACATGGGGACGTAGATAATGATAACGAAGGTAACGATGAAGACATCAATCCGCCAGATCTTCCAGAAGTTTTAGCGGTTTGCCGGTTTCTCAATTTTACAGAAATTGTTAATGAAGAAACGAGTGTTTGTTTTGATTTATAAAAAAAAAACTGTATTACAACACGAAATGTTCGAAACATACCAAAGTAACTGACTTTTTGCAGAAAGTAATTTACATTTTACAATTAAAATAATTTACAATTTATTTGTAATTTACAATTTTTCTATATCTTCTTATCGTATTTGTATTTATTATTGCATAAATAAAATATTGTTTTATTATGGAAATAAATTATTATTATTTTACTGTATTACAATACCCGTGTATATGGCATATTAAAGTAGTACCACTGAGCTACCTAAACATCGGTTTAGTGACTACCGGTTATAATTCCTAAATCATCGGTTCTTTGGATGTCACTGTAAACGACATTTTCTGTTTATATACACATATATTTTTTTTTTAACTGGCCACTCTTCTACCAACTGAAGCACTGTAAAACTTTGATAAAATTTTTCAAAATCACCATAAAAACAATTTAAGTACTGTATTTTATTGTACTGTATAATATGTAATTTTATTGGACTGCCACAAAAATAACATGACGATAGTAAAAAATAAATACGATCATTGCATAAAAATAGATGGAAATGAATATATACATAATCCTACACAAAATATAAACATCTCACATAAACTACAAACAGCTTTGGTCTTAATAATATATATGGTAATGAGTATGTATGTAACACTACCTAGAATATGAACATCACATATTCAAGTAAAAACAACTTTTGTCTTAAAAAATTGTATATGTGAAATAATATAATGTAATATGATAGTGGGTATGTGTGAAAAATACTACATGGAATATAAATATCTCATACTTATACTAGAAACAGGATTTAATAGCTTTGGTCTTAAAAATATACAAAGTGTAAAGTCAAATAGGTTTAAAAAAAAGTTCAGTTTTACTTCTGTTTGGATTAAAAAAAGGTTGTAATCAATGCCAAATATCATTGTTTCATGAGTTTTTTTTGTTACAAAAAAAAAACTGTTAATACAAGCATAGTTTTTAAACAGCATTTAAAATATTGCTAATATCTGAAATTAAGATAATTCAGTTATAATATAATTTTTTCAAAAATTAATTACTACTGTTTGAATGCTGTCAGAACTTCTGTTATCAAACAACATATTGAACACCTAATGGACCCTCAGTTATGCTTAACTGTATTGGCAATACACATAAAACTTTTTATGTACCATCATTTTTTTAACAGACTGCCATTTCAAGGAAAAAGAGGCTGTGATTATTAATACTGTTTTTGTAGTCTCCGATACTTCTTATTTTTACTGTCCTTTGATTATACATTCATACATCAATGGTACATTTCATGAAAATAGAATTAATTTTAATTAATTCTTACCACCATAACTTCTTTTTCTATAAAATGATAATTCACAAAGTAATAATATATTACGTCTTCCATGAACATTTCAAAAATTGCACAACAAAAAAATTTAAAGCACAGGATGAAGTTAAAAAAAAAATAAACAACATCTAAAATACTGACTTCATTGAAAAATTTAGTAAAGTACTGACTTTGCCAACTAGTTTGCAGCCTTGTATATAAAATACAACAATAGCAATAAAAAATTATTATATAAATAAGCACTACAAAAATATATGAAAATTTTCTAATTACCTGTTGTATCAAATGCATGAGTTAGTTCATGTCCAATGATCACACCAATTGCACCATAATTTAATGCACTAAAACAAAATTAAAAAAAGACATCAGTTTGAACAAACAATAATATTTTGTATAAACAATTTTTAAAAAGTAGAAATATATCTCCACTTACCAACAATTTTTTTATGATGTATTATCCAAGCGCTTTCAGTCATTACTTCATCTTCAGGGAATTTATTAAAACTATGAATTTGAATCCATGCATATAGTGTTATATGTATGATTATAATTAAAATGAAATTAAAATTGTTATGTAAATAATCCCTGAAAATGTAGTAACGACTCTTAATGCGCTAGGAAAATACATCATAAAAAAATTATTGGTAAGTGGAAATAAATGTTTATACAAATTATATCATGCCAGCAGTGCCAATTTTGAGAAAACTAAATCTAAATATCAATATTATTGTATGTAGTACTTCTAAAGTATTGTATGTACATAATTCATGAAACTGTTAAGTCCACAGACAGATCTTATCAAGGACAGACAATCTAGTCTTATCAGTGTTACTATGAACAGCAGTTACACCACAATAGAGTTAAAAGTTACTATAATAAAAATTTACAATACCACTAGCACTTATCTAGGCTTCAAGTTATTAATCTGCATTTAGCATTGTTTGCCTAAACTAATCTAAATTAATTAATTTCTATGTTGAGTACTGTTTACCTTTCTTTTATCACTTGTTGACTTATTTCAGAACCTCTCCATTATCAAAACTTATGTACTATCAAGTACAACAAAAGTTAATGCACAAATTCATTGTAATTGATTTGATAAACTAATTATAAGTTTTGCAAAACTTCTTGTAACTTGAATTCAATACGTTTTGACAATGGACTGGTTCCAAAATGCACTCTGTTCTTTTATCACTTTTATGCAAAAGTGATAAAAGAAAGAAGCTAAGAAAGATAAGCAGTACACTCAACATAGAAACTTTAACATAAACTTTAACATAAAAACTTATAACATATAAACTTTAACATATAAAACTTTAACATATAAACTTTAACATAGAAATTTTAGCAGGAAAGATAATATATATTACTATATATAGATACAGTGACCGAAATAATGATAGGTTCACTTTAATTTCTTGACATAAAAGTATGTTTTAAGTAGTATTTTTTATTT
>JAAAKQ030296154.1:0-10234 GCA_010016005.3 Zanna intricata
GAGGATGAGATGAATGAATTGTAGCATGTGTGAAAAATGCCATGCCTGACCGGGATTCGAACCCGGGACCTCCAGGTTGAAAGGCCGAGACGCTATCACTCGCGCCACGGAGGCCGGCGCTTCGGTAAACACCTAGGTGTATAATACATCACCGGTTTTACATGTACCGGTATATATTTAGTATGCAAATTCGTATAAATTAATTTATCTTTGCTAGGATAAACATTAAAACCATTTTTATTTACATACTCGAGTGTATGTTTAGCGCATGCGCTTTTGTATATTCTTTTCTTCTTAAAAATAACTTTAAATGTATTACATGTGAACCTGTATCACTCTTCATTTTCAAGTCCTGCTAAAGAATTAAGTTTTAATTCGATATTTTAAAACACAAAAATGGCGAAATTTGTAAAATTCCAATTTTACGTAGTTATTCTGTTTAAAAAAAGATCAGTGAATTTTTAATCGTACTATTTTAATTGGTATTTTGCAATGATATTATTTTATGAAACTTCAAAAAGTTTTGTTGACCTAATTCCCATTTGGGTTAAAACTCTACTTTTCTCAAATAACCCTTCCTCATTGACCAATAAAAAAAAAAAACCTAAAGATCAACACTAGTAATATAGAAGCTACCACATGAAATCTTGTAATTCTAACTTAAACCTTTTCCTTTTAATAGAAAATAAAGATAACGCTCATTCAAAATTTAGAACCAGAAATTTTTAGATTAATATTTTTAAAATTCCCTGAAATATAACAATTATTTAGATTATATTTAACTGTGTTTAATAGATAAATTTTCTGTTGTCGTACTATAAAACACTCAGAGTGTTTTATTCTTTGGATAAAAAAAAAAAATGTTCTTTATTTGATTAGTTATTCTTTTTTTTTTTATTGATTCGGTTATTTTTTGGTTTTGTATTTTTTTTTTTTTTTTTTGGTTTTATGTTCTGACACTTGATAATTTTCTTTGAACTCACTTTTTGCATGTACTTATTTATGTATACTTTATGAAATATGTATATTCATTCATATACAGTTGTTTGAAAGATTTCAATGGAGACCCCCCCCCCCCATCACTGCATGTCACTTTTTTTTTATTCAGATTTACTTGTAGCTCCAGTACAATAGAACCGATTGTAAATTAAACACTACGGCAAAAAGTTATTGATATTTTTATTCTAAATAAACAGAATGGTATTGTAATTTCATATTTTTATTTTGTACTCCAAAAATGATTGAATGATTAGGATGTTGAATGAACTTGTTTTAATAAAAAATAAAATAAAGTGAATTTTAAAATTACAGCAAAGTATAAAATCAAAAATTCTTATAGCAGCGTATAAGGATGATATTTAATACGTTTTCATTATAAGTCATCAGAATAATTTTAAAAATATGTGATTGAATTTAAATAGATATATGTTTAACGGGGAAAATACGTAGTTATTTTTATAATATCAATCATTAAAATAATCATCTTATTTTGAGTGACCGGACATGTACTCAGATGAGAGAAGCCAAGTTATTTAAAGACAATTTAAACAAGACAAATAGTGGTGTTATGATTCAGTGGAAGGGATAGAGGATGAGATCAAGGAACTGGCATTGGTGTATAAGTGGCAAAAAAGAAAATGAAGACCACCCGCAATGTCGTCTTATATCAATACAAAATTTATCACAGGTAAAAATAAAAACCAGTTATTTAGTTATTTTTTTTATTTGTTTTGTTTTTTTTTTTTTTTATTATTATTTTTATTTTTTTAATCCAATATGTATTGCGATGCTAATCCTTCAAACGTATCTAATTAGTTTTATTTGCTTTTTAACATTGTTAATTAGTAGCCTACATCTACATACATAAACAGATGGTGAATAATTTTTTTTATATAAAAAATTTGTTTAACTAATTTATCTTACTTTTATCTGATTTAATTTGTTGCAATTTATATAAAAATGATACTAGTTAATATAATTACTTTTATTAATGCAAACCATGATAGATTTAATTCACAGATAAGCATTTCTGTTATGTAGTATTGTTTTATTTATATCCCTTCAAACAAAGTAATTTATTCTTATTTATATATATATATATATATATATATCATTATTATTATTATTTTATTACTCTAAAATATTTTAATATACCTTTCAGTTGAAGGATAAACATTAAAATATTTGTAAGTTTATTATTTAATTAAATGTTAGTGAGAGAAGTATGAACTAGAAAGGTCATTTATTATTCGTTAAGATATTTAACAATTCCGGAGATGTGTGAAGGTGTTCTTTTGGAAAGCTTCCAAATTACTGTAAGAACATTTTTATCATTATATGAATACTTTCATTACAGCTGTCTGCACTATATATATATATATATAGGGATTTAAATGACGACCGGCTTGGTTTTATCCTTATTCATTGCCACAACCTTAGATTAGGCTTTTTACTGTTTATTTAAACAAGATTCCTTAGTTAGGAATCTAGAAAGAAGCTTCCATATTTTACTGCATAGGTTCCTTCATATCTTACCAACGATTTTTAAAACGTCGAGCGAAAAATTATGAAAAATTCAGGAGAAAAAGAAATAAACAGATATAGGCAAATGATTTTTCCCCCCCCCCCTAAACTTTCTTAAAAGATATCAGTTTATCTTAATTAAGGAAGGAGTGGGTTGTTTCAACTCGACGATATTTGGTTGACCAGTTCAGATAATATTGAAAAACTTTTGATTTTTTAAATTTTTTAAAGAAAAGCAAATACTTTTTTAAACCTTAATATTAAAGATACTCTTTAATGTAAAAATTATACACTGCTCTCATCCGTTACAAAAATATTATGTTTTTAGGAATTATTTGGAACACATGTTTTAGCATAAACTGTAAGGATTGTTGTATCCTTACAACAGAACAAGGATAAAACATGTTAATTTTTTTAAAAATTCTGGTAAATGGTAATTATCTGTTAAGAAAAATCTTTAAAATACTTCTGTATCTTGGAAATATGCATAGGATGTTGGTCTCAATAATAGAGATGAAAGTAAGCAAAAAAGAAGCTGAAATGATATTTCTGAGGAGTGAAATCGGGGAAATTTGAAGAACTCAACAAAGAAGTTGGCTTTAATGTTAAGTTAATTGGATGAAAAGTTAAGATAGTTTAGGAAATCTGTACTTAATAGTTGAAGAATAAATTCCGCAGTAAAATGTGAGAACAGAAGGAAACGAGATGGAACAAGAGGACAATCAAGTAAATGGTAGATGGATTCAAAGAGTACAGTTAGATTGAAGATGTGCCTTTAAAAAGTGAAAAAAAATAGTTTGTTTTATCGGAAGGTATGAAAGTGTAATGTTGATGGTCCGCTCCGAGTTATTCTGGAGCAGAAAAACTGATAAAAAAGTTATAATTGTTGGTTTATAAAATGTTGTTTTTATTTTTATTTTTTAATAACTTTTCTTTTAAAAATTTAAATTTTTGTTTGAAGAATTTTTCATTTTTGGAATACGAATATTTTTTTTTTTCTTTTAAACCTTCGGAACCACCGTTAAGGTATATCTTCAGAGGATGAGATTAATGAATTGTAGCGTGTGTGAAAAATGCTATACCTGGATGGGATTCGAACCCGGGACCTCCGGATGAAAGGCCAAAACGCTACAACTCGCGTCACGTAGCAAGCTGGAATTCGAATATTGGTTTTTTGTTCCTTTACTAGTACATTTTTTATTTTATGTTTCTGTTGGCAAAATTTTGTTTTCCTTTCTTGTAATTAGTTATTTTGTTTTAAAATTAGTCGTTTTTTTTTTAAATATTTTTTTTACGCATATATTTCAAAGCTACATAATTCGCAATGGTTTTTGCTGATAGGATAATAAAAATATATTATTGGTTGTTTGCTCTGTTAAAAAAAAATAGAAAAGATGATTGTTTTCAAACTATATTGACATTAATCAAATATAAATTTGATTTATTTTTCTATATGTTGATTTAGATTACATTTCCAATGCTTTATAATAATGTCAGTACATATAGTTATTGAATTTTATATATTTACTCTTTTATCATTTTTATTTATTTTTAAAAATTTAATTATAAAAACCTTTTAATAGAGTTAAAAATTTTATTAAAAATTTAATAAAATTAAAATTTTATTAAAATAAAATATCTTTAATAAATATTTATAAATCAAGTACAAAAAAGTTCTTCATTACTATTTTTGCAGAAATGAGTCGCCATCAAATGGGCTTTGGTATTTATTATATTTGAGGTCAAAACATGAAAATAGATCAAAATGTTCACATAATCCAAAATATTATCATTTGTTTTTTTTTTTTAATTATGATTATATATTTTTTACTATAATTCTTTAAAAAGTAATTGAATTACTAATCATCATTTTTACGGATTTAATTAAAAATTTTTAATAATTTTATTATTGGAATTTTTTTTAAAACTAAAATAAAAATTTATTTGTAAGAATAACGTTATCATCAAATTAACTGCAGAAAGAAAATTAAATTTTAGTCTCAAGTAATGCCTGGAAAGTTTAACAGTTATTAATAAACTTGTTTTAAATTATAATTTTATTTTTAATAATAATGTAAAATACATTTATCTATACTATTTTTAATCATTCTTCACGATTTAAAAATTAAAATGTATATAAGTTCTGTTTGAGCATAGATTAGTCTCCTTTATTAATGGGCTCGATATAAGTATGTCTGTCCGGCCGAAGTGAAGCCGCTCGGCTCGTGATCCTTCTGATCTTAATACTGAGTTAATTATTACAAAATTTGTTGCTAAACAAAAAAGGTTTATCAAATAATTTGTATAAGTAAAAGTAATATGTAAAGTCAAAGTCGCTACATGCGAGGAACCCGAAAGGCCCCGAGTATCTGGTATAATCTAAATATACTTAAAATAAAATAATAAAAAATCTCTTCGTATACTTTTATAAATAAATGCTATATCTTCTATCTACATAAACATTTGTTAGGAAATATTTTCAGAAAACAGTTTGTTAAACACGTACTTTGGTAGGTATGTTAAATATTCAGAGTAGTTGAGGAGGTATATCAGTTTTATTGTCTGTAAAGAATGTCCGAGCCAAAAATAACTGTTTGTCATTTTGAAAGCTCTTTAAATTGGTATTTTCTATATATTTCTTAATACTAAAATATTACCATTGCATCCAAATAATAATAAAGTTTTAATATATATAAAAACAGAAGTTTTTATTTCAATTATAATAATTTTTGAATAATTATTTGATTTCAAAGAGTTTCTGAACACGACTAAATAAAATTTTTAATTTTAAAAAACTCACACAAAACAAAATAAAAGTTAAGACAAAATAAGACAAAATAATAATAAGTCAAAATAAGACAAAATAAAAGTTAAGTAAAAAAAAAAAAAAATTAGAAGACTTGGAAAAGTTCAAAAGCTGTTTTAAAGAAACGTATCTACTGCAGCGCCCCTGGTAACTTATAATCGTAAAACGCATCAAAATCGGTTCAGTAGTTTTTAAAGAAAATGGTAACAGGCAGGCGCGCGCGCGCACACACACATAACCTCACTAAACATTTTACCGAAACGCATATACCGCCTCCTTTCCATCGTAGGTAAAAATTGAACTTTTTCAATTTGCCTTCTTCAATATATCACCACCTCCTTATTTAAATAAAGGTAAGCTAGACATAATAAGAAATAATGTTTTGATGAAACTCTGCTAAAGTATATGAAATATTCAAATTGCTGTAAGATAGTAATGGTTTTAGATTTTCTTGCCCCATCTATGTAGATATGTGTTTATACACACCAGTATATATTTAATTTAATGTTAAGGTGATTAAGAAAAGATATTTTTCATAATATTAAACGATTTTGCAATAGAATAAAAAAAAATTTATATTTTTGGCAATGTGTACTTTTCAGGATTAATTTAATTTTAATTAATACACTTTTAAAAATCGATTTATAAATTTTCTTTATGACATTAAATTAAATTAAGTATTCTATAAATTGATTGTTAACGGACTGCTCTTAGCGAGAAAGAGAGAGTCGTGGAAGGAGCTGTCCCGGTCACCACCATTTATCCGTTCTGCGCCAATAGCAGCCACGACTCTCTCCCGCTAGAAGCAGTCCACCGTCAGTTAATTTACAGATTATTTCATTTAATTTAATATAGGCACCCCCTATATTACGCTTGGAGTGGTAGCGTAGTACGCTACGAGCGGTAGCATCCCCCTATAAGACGCTATGAGTGGTAGCGTCTTGGCCTTTTATCCAGAGGTCCCAGGTTCGAATCCGGGTCTGGCATGGAATTTTTCCACACAATACAAATCATTCATCTCATCCTCTAAAGAAATACCTAACAAGTCCTGAGGTTAAAAAAAAATTATATATATATATAGCGCCCCCTGGTGGCTTATACAGTAAAACATGTTTTAAAACCTCTTCTAAAGTGATACCTATGAAATGTAAAAACCGGATCTAAATCGGTTTAGCAGTTTTTGAGGAAAGTGGTAACAGACATATATATATATATAAACAAACACGTACCTTACCTTAAACGCATATATCGCCTTCCTGTCGTGGGTAAAAAATGTACATAATTCTGAAAAACTAACCACAAAAAATTGTTTAAAAAAAAGAAAGAAAACCGACATTAACTTCAAACAGCCGTTCAGTTTTTGAAATTTGCAGTATTTTTTGTTTTGTTTTAAATAAATTTTAACGTTTCAGTCTTTGATTAATATTAAAACATGTTAGAGAATCTCAAATGTACGCTTAGATACTTATAAGAATATAGGTCTAATTTTAATCTTGATACATGGGCTTTTAACTCGTTTCATTATTAATTATTTTTTAAATATGATTATATGTACTACATTGTACGAGAGTCATCTTTTTTTTTTTCACTGACCACCAATAGAGCTGAAGTATAACCTGAAGTAGAAAATTATATAATGGAAATAAACCAGTTTGTGGAACTGAAAAATTAGAAGAAAAAAATTAAGTAATTTTTTCAAGTTTTGTCAGCTTCTTGTATCGCACAAACCGTACTAATTTTCATACAGATTATAGGATTTAAAAAAAAATAGTCTAAAGATGAAAAGTTATACTTTTAGAGTAAAAAAAAAAAAACTATCATACTTTTAACTTTTAGTGAATAATTGTACTAAACCTAGTATAGCTAAGTTATTTATCATAATCATAATTAGTTATAATAATCCTAGTTTAATTTTTTAATCCTGATCAAAATCCTAGTTTATCTTAAATATGATTTACAACTTGTCCTACTTACTTCTTGATGAAAAATGTATTTTTTCTAAATGTATTTACTTATGGTTTATTAAAATTAAAAAAGGATTTGTAGTATAATATCTTTTGGTAAAAGCACCTAACTAATCTTAATTTCTAATATCAAAATATAGTTTTCTTTTCGTAGTGTAAGTGTTATAGGAAAAAACATAATGAAAAATAGTTCAACGAAGTTTTAATTTTCAAGAGGTGATTCCTCTCGTCCCTTTTATCTAGTATTTTTTATTATTTACAAACTGAATTGAAACCAAAAATATCAAATGAAAATAAATGAATTAAAAGAAATGTAAAACCTTTTTTTCTTTTTATCACCGTTGAGGTTGAAAAAGTAAAACGAAATAACATAAAATGTTAATTTTTGTCGAAAACAGCATTTTTAATTTTTTTTTTTATAAGTTTTACTTCCGTTGATAAATAGAAACTGATATCGAAGAAACAAGCTTGTAGGATTCTAGAATCTATCGTTCCTGGTATTTTCCTGTTGTAGCCTACAAGTAGTCATTATAAAATTAATTTAAACAGAATCTTCTGCGTATATATTAAAATAAAATGGAGTCCTGCTATTTGGAATTTACTATAACCACTGTTGATTATTTTCCAATGGCATCTTACGTATATCTAATATTAATGAGTTATTTAATAATATTAATTCAATTTATGTTATGAAGTAATAAATGTTTTTCAGCCTTCAAGAATAAGTATAATTATAATACTTAGTATAATCTTATCTTTTACAGTTGTCTGATTTATAAATTCGATAATGGCGTACACATTCACACTTACACACGCACGCACACGTATTTAGATATGCACCTGTAATATGATATTTAATAGAGGTTATCGAGTTACTTTTTAGCTTTCACTTTAGATATTTTTTTTATTTTTATATGACTATTCCAAACACGGTAATAATGAATACTAATATTGATATTTTTCTGTAAAATTTTTTTTCAGTTTCAATTTCAGAACAAATTACAATAATTCAATGTATTTTATTAAAATTAATATATATATTTTTTGTTTAATTTGGCTTTAGCTTTTACCTAATATAAGAAGTCACGTAGCATAATTATTAAATGTGAAATCCTGTAATTTATTAGATATTATTTCTGTTTTTCTGTACATTGGGTTATGAAATTTCTCTTTTTTATTTTATTAATCAGTTTTTTATAAACCAATACATTGCCTAGTTTTATTTAGAAGAAGAGATCTACACAAAATCGTTTCCGACATTAACTACTTTTAAACTATTCAGTTATGTTAATGATTATTATTTTACTTTCAATTCTAACCATACATTTAACCCTTCAGCAAGGGCACTCTCTCCTCCTCTCTCTCTCTCTCTGTTTTATAGACATACAACATACTTACTAGCGTCTACCCTCGGGTTCGCACTTGTCCTTTTAACAATTTAGTCTTTAAATAAAGAATTTTTTTTCTATACAAAAGAAAAAAAATTTATAGAAATCGGAGAAGTAGTGTTGCGGAATGAAGAAATTAACACATTTTAGAAACTAAAAGCTTCTTTTCTTTTTAAATTGCACAAGTTTTTAATTTTTTTGAAAAAATAACATGCGATATTTCTAGCCTATCTAAATATGTAAAAGAACACATTAGACTGACTGACTGATTCATCTACGCCCAACAAAAACTACCGAAGACAAATTGATGAAAATTTGTATATACCTGTATGTTCTTACGGTTTATAGTGCCCTCTAGGAAAGGATTTTTTTGAAATCCCGAATCTGAAGGGCTACAATGAGTAACAATGGAATTTACTGTTTTTTTTTCTGTAAAAAATGATATCAACTTGATTTTTGGTATTTAAAATCAAAATGTGAATATCTAAAAATGAACTTATAGATTTTTTAAAAATTTGACCTTGAAAGAGGTCAAATTTTGAACAATGATTGCAAATTTTCCCCACTTTCGACTATACTAACTGAGATACCAACAGCCAACACAACCACTGGTACTGTATGAACGACGCGACTGGCTGCATCTGTCTCCGGTTACTTTATTAAAAAACATAAAAGTAATTTTTTTTAAATGAGAAACGAACTACAGTTACTTCCTAATGATGTTTGTCAGGTAACGATAAGAACCGAATACATTTCGTACGGGTAACCAGTCATAATTAATATTTTTAAGAAGAAGGCCGACTGTTTTAAAACCTCTTAAATCACTCAAAGTTATGTTCTGTACCGACCAAACTGTTGCTATGAATAAATTACAATATACTAATCTGGAAAGGAAGCAAAAACTACTGAAGATAAATCGATGAAAATTTATGTACGTGTTCTTCTTATGGTGCAAGTGTACACTAAGAAAGTAATTTTTTTTTAATTCCTAATTTAAAGATTTAAAATGGGGTAATAATTAAATTTACTTCTTTTTTTTTTTTATCAAAAACCAGTTCTTAGATTTTTCGAAACTCGATCTTGAAAGGGGTGAAGAACGATTGAAATATTGAATAGTGATTATTTCCGATTGTACTAAATAACGGATTCATTAGATGCGGACTTACAAATACTCTTCATCCCAACCCCCGTAGGGGAAGACACCCACCAAGTGACGATTCCGGCCGCCACATCACCCCTCCCGTTCATAGCCCAGAAGGGCTTTACCGGGAGTCGTCTGAAAGACCTTCGTACTGATTACATATCTGTCATTAGCCAGGCCTCGGTCGGGATGCTCCCCGATGCAAATGCCACGGTCGACATTTAGCATCAGGGTGTTAATATCTCAGCAGCAATCGCCCTCACCGTAGGCTTAGGTCGACCTACAGGTAGCCCTAAAGCTAATTAACCGCAACGCGGAAGCATGAAACTCCGCGTCTACCATAATTAATCTAACTACCCATGTGACTCTGAATATCATTTACGTATCGATCGACAAAATCGACAGGAGAAAA
>JAAAKQ030296165.1:0-10233 GCA_010016005.3 Zanna intricata
GCATTCATACACATCATCCTCATTCATCCTCTGAAGTAATACCTTACGGTAGTTCCGGAGGCTAAACAGATAGAGAGGAACAAATACTACTTGTATTAAGGAAGCTTTACATTTAGTTAAGTTACTTTACACTTCTGTAATTTTATGTTTCACTGTTTTGTACTTCCTTTTTAAAAAGCAAAAAATGAATATAAATATACCGTCATCCCTAAATTAATAATTCTTTTGTAACATTTTTCTTTTGTCAAATTTTAGACTTTCTAAAAAACTGATAGCAAAAATAATTAATATAATTAGTCTAATGTAACAAAAATTATGATGTCAAATGATTGATGAATTAATCTGCCAAAAAAGAATTAATTTTTTTTCTTTAATTTCTTATAACATATTTTCAGATTATTTTATAGACGTTATCGAGTATTGCATTATTTTGCCTCCTATTAAAGATAAAAAAAACTTATTTTTTAGAAGTAGAGAGGAATGAATTACTTCTGAAAATTTTATTAAAAAAAATTATTTCTTACAAAGTTTTCGATAAAGCTTTTACTAAAATAATTCTAATATTTAATAATTATTAAAACTACAAATTCAAGCAAATAATTCATTTATTTTTCTTAAATCTTTATACTTTACCGAATCGTTTACATACACTACAGAAATATTTAATCTTGTTGAGTTAACAGCCATGAAGAACGGATGTGTTGAAAAGAAGTGAGTTCTGCTATTGACAAGCATTTTACTGAAACGTAAGATTTCTCTCACGTCGCAGAACATTCATTTTACTATCCTTGTTAAAAACATATTTAATACATAAGCATAACAAGGCCTCATTTTTATTCACTTATCGGACAATATTTTCTTTTAATTTAATTGCATCTATTATTTATTATCCTTCATGTAAATTAAATTTAATAGAAAAAGTTATATCATATTTAATTTTCTTATGATCACCTGTTAACTTTCGTTCTGCATTAGATATGTATATTCACGATGCAAAAAAGTCAAAGCATTCGCTTTGTAAGGAAAAATTGTATATATAATACATTCTGTTATAAAATTCCAAACAAATGAACGCAAATATCATTATTACTCATTGCTAGGTGATCTGTAGTTTGTGAGAAAGTGCATCGTTGTACGAGCTGAAAAATATAACATTCGTGTGGTTAATAGTATACTATTTATGTAAAAAAATTATTTTAAAAAACCCACGATATTATAAATTAAAATATTAAGTAAATAATTAGAGAAAAATGTGACTGGTTAACACATTTTAAATTTCTATAATTAAGTATTCTTAATGTTAAATCCTGTAAATACTGTGTTTTATATGTATCAATAAATTTAAAAAAAGTTTTTACTTTTAAATTCTGTGTATGTTCATAATAATTTTTACGTTTAATAACTTAGAAGCAACTAGAAATAAAGCCCACCTAGTGGTCTAGTGGTTAAAGCAAAATTACAAATCAGCTTATTTCGAAGTCGAGATTTCTAAAATTCAAATCCTAGTAAAGATAGTTACTTTTATACGTATTTGAATACTAGATCGTGGATACCGGTGTTCTTTTGTGTTTTTTTTTTTTTTTTTTTTTATAGCGATGACGTAGGAATGTGTTTACGCACTCCCAGCAGGGTCTTCGCAGGGTATATCGGACTCGAAGCCGGGACGCTAGCCATCCTGATCTCTCTTTATCTGTTATCCTACGGAACTACCGTTAGGTATTAATTCAGAGGATGAATGAGGATGATGATGATGATAATGTGATACACATTAATGATGTGTATCATTAATGAAGTGAAGTCTTGTACAATCTCAGGTCAACCACTCCTGAGAAGTGTGGTTAATTGAAACCCAACCACCAAACAACACCGGTATCCACGATCTAATATTCAATTCCGTATAAAACTTTTTACCTTTACTAATAGCCATCCTGACCTAGCAAAGCTAAATTGACAATGGACATGGCGCCTTGGCGACCATGAAACAGTGTAGTTCTCACCCGCTACCGACTGAACTTCCCTCACAGCTTTCCCAGGGGCAGCTGGAATCACCTTTCGGCATATCATCAGCCAGCCCTAGAAGTCGTGGTAGCAGATAAACCTATCTTTTGCCCTTCCTGCTTGGGCTCCTGCAGCGGAGCCCCTCTTCAGGGTCCTCTAGGGATCGTTAGAGTGTGACGACTCCCCGCTTGTGGGAAGCCGACACGTTCCTCTATCCAGGGACTGCCCGTCTCGCCCAACTAGCGTGACCTAGAGTGGCGGCATTCGCATTGAGAAATACGCGAGTGCCCCTCCCCCTTCAGCACACGGCCTCTCATACCTTACAGGGACCCGAACGCGTCATCAGAAGTACCCTGGCCCGATTCTGGCCCAGGGTATCCTCAGAAAATAGGCTTCCTCTCGTGTCCTATACGTCGCCACCGTTTCGTCAAGCTCTTCCCGTTTTTTTCCCCGTGTAACGCGTCGTTACACCCTCTGACTACCCTAGAATTAAGACTAACTTCCCCTCCTTACAACCCTTTGCCCTAAAAACTAACCTAACTCTTATGCCTAAAACCCTCTATATATATATATATTTTTTTTTTCTTTCCCCCCTAAAAGCTAGTGTTGAGTGTTATATTCACCTGTCAGATTTTAGTACCCCGAAGTTACGAGCACGAGGGGAGTGAGTAAGAACCAACGCCTCCGTCGTGCCAGCTGGTACCATTAATTAATACAAAAAGATAAATATTACACAATATCAATAATGAGAATCATGTATTACAAACTTTCACTAATGTCTATCAGCAGTTCGTCTTGATGTGTCGTCATGCCATTGGTAGACGCCGATTAAATACAAATTAAACAAACATGAAGAAATATGAAGAACAACATAGTATGATAAAAGTTTATATTCAAACAACAATATCTTGAGAATCGCACATAGTATGAAGCCTTGAGCCTCTAGCTACAATCCCAGGCATCTTCTTGTCTTTGGTTTAAAAAGTCCATCATCGTAGCGTATGACCATGTAGGATTGCCCATAGGGCAGTTTTCATCTTGATAATAGTCATATCAAGTAATCATAATAAAACATGCATGAAAAAATACAATCTAATCATTACAAAGGAAAATCAATAAAAAGTCAAACAAGTATATTTTTAGGTAAATGTCACAATCAGGTAAAATACAATAAAGTCAACCCTACTGCTTTCCATTATCTTGCTTCCCGTATCTTGGTGTAAAGAACGGCTACCTCTCCCTTTTGTGGTTTGGTTTCAATTAACCACAATTCTCAGGAGTGGTCGACCTGAGATTGTACAAGACTACATTCACATTCATATATATCATCATCATTCATCCTCTAAAGTAATACCTTACAGGGGTTCCGGAGGCTAAACAAAAAAAGAGAAAGCTAGTAAAAAGAAATGAGTGAAGATTTAACAATACTGAATTATTTAAAATAATGTAAATCATTCACATAAAATTTATAACTCAAGTGCTTGAAAAATATATTATTACACAACATATAAGAAATATGAATTATTTAACAATATAATTCATAATTTCATATCGGCTCTCTTTTATAAAAATTTTAGTTGATTCCTTTTGGAATGCTTTCTAATCAAACCATTAACAAATTTACTTCAAACAAACAAACACTTCATTGCATAAGAAATTTAATATAAATTTAGAAAAATCGGTTTTGTCAGTAAATGAATCTTTACTTATCTATATTTTCAGTTATTATGAAATTTCTTGAATGAATTTTCATGATTGATAAATCTATTATTTTGTCATTATTCATTTGCTGATCGATTACATTATGTAAAAATACTATTAGTTCACCTTTTTAATTATTTATTATGTTTTTGTTGATTGTTAAATAACAGTAAAAAGTAAATACATTTTTATTTATAAAAATATCCAAGAAATATTCTTACCAAGATTGCGAAATAGCACATTTATTTTATTATTTCCTTGTACGAAGTAAAGGAAGTTTTGTGATCGCGAAAATTTTTGGTTTTCAGATTTCAATAGAAATATCCATTCTGAGCTAATCAAAATGGATTCAGGAAATGGGATGGACTACTCTTGAATCCATTTTGACTAGTTTCGATTAGTTTTGATTAGTTTTGTTAGTAGGATGAAATTTTTAATTTAGAACTGTTGTAAATCTGTTTATTTTTTCTGCATATTAATGCTACTTATTATATACTAGCTATTTATATTTTTGCTTGTGAGTTTAAAGTTTATTAATATCGCTAAAAACTGAGAATAATCTTATCTTGTTCTCTACTGACCTACCTTTTAATCAGTTATAATGCAATTTTCTAAGAAAAAACTGAAGGTAAACTAAAACTCATTTTTAACTAAATTCAGTTTTACGTCCATGTGAATGCCAAAAAAAAAAAAAAATTCTAAAAATTTGCTAATTATAATAGATGTGAATACATATAGCTAAGTATATTAAGGGGTGTAATAATAATTAAAAAAGAAACAACCATGATGAAGTTATAACCTGCGTAATTAAAAGAAGAATGATTATAAGAGCATTAAATTCTATTTGCTATAACTTTGTTTAAAACACTTAAATTTTAAAGTAAGTTATTTAAGTTTCATATATAAATTTCCTTTGTAGTGCAAGTTTATTCATTTTCATTCTGAAATTCGTACAAAATATTAAACAATAGGCAATTTTTTATCAGTAATAACGGTTAAATCTTGCTTTAAGATCTGTACAAAATATCCCAATGTGTCTGAAAGGTGGTAACTGAAGAATTTTTTAAAACTTTTGTTACAATAAATTTTTGTAGTACATTATTCTTAGTATCACCTGAAGTAGAATTCGAGTAATAACTCCAACTGGAATACTACTTCAGGCTTAATATTTATACCTGTAAATCAATATAAATCTGTACGTCCTAAATATTTACATAAAATAATAAAGATTTAGTAGTGTTAAACTTTTTTCCCTTAAAAATACTTTCCTTATTTTAATACACTCTGAGAATGAGAGAGAGAGCGTGACTGAGTAAATAGTAAATGCATATTTTGATGGGTCGCCACTGGTAAATATTTTAACTTAATACACAGTAGATGTTGCCAAAATTTCAGTTGAATAAATTTCTTCGACTATTAAAATAATAATATTCTTAATAATTTCTAAAACAAATTATTTTGTTTGCTCATACATAATATTAAATAAATCATCAAAACGGTAAACATATTTGACGAGTCGAAATATATATAAGATCAAAATCATTCAACCAAAAGTTTGAATTTATGAATTCATTTTGTATGAAAAATATCGATATTATAAAAATAGAGTCAATATAAATTAGATTACCAGTATAACTGCTGTCATAAACAGTATGTAAATGCAACAGTATGCGCTACCCATAAACAGTATGTAAGCGTTAGATGTACAAAATTTAAGTTAGCTGCTTTCCTACGACTTTGATGGTAAAATAAAATTTTCTAGTACGCAGCTGATACGTTGGTATGTTTTATAATATTTAGATAGATTAAATGAAAAAAATATATAACATATTTTAATTTCAATTTCCTGAATTTACCCAAATTTATTTATTAGTAAACAACTCAAAATATCATTTTTCGAAAAGGAATGCTGTTAAAAGCATATATTGCTGTCAGTTCGCCTATAATGTTCCTAGTATATTAGAATAACCTACAAAATTTTTGTTAAAACTCTTCCTAAAATTTTACTTAAAAAACGGGCAAGAGAACTAATCAGATTGTCAAGAAATTCTTAAGCAAATATTGGGTGCCGGGTCCTTAGCAATTAGCTTGGCTAGAAATAATGTAATTTTCAATATATTAACTCTGTATTAATGCCGTCTTCTTAACACGCTCAATTAATTTCGTAAATTTATCCAAATTCATTTTCATAATATCTCTAGTTCACTTAAAATTGCTGTTCTGAAATAACATACCGCTTTAGTTGATGCGCATGCTCACAGAAATCCATAAAAAAAATATTATAAGGTTATTTTCGTTTCTTATATATATATAAAAAAAGTAGTATTTATAGGTCTAGAGTAAATGAAAAGTTTCATCATTTAATTCTCATAACTGACTGGTTAAGGATACATTTCCTCATAATAATGTGATCAGTTTAGTTTGTAGGAAATCAGAAAGATTTTGAACGTAGAGTGTTAAATATAAACAGAGAGAGTCCAAATTGCATGATAATCTCTCGGGAGATAATTTCTTTAACAAAAAATAAGAAAAATTTCACATAAACATAGGTCAAAAACGGTTCGTTTGCGAGAGAAACATATTTTCTCGCGAAACATTTAGCTCTGATTCTACACTCTCTGTGAAATTAAACCGTGCTAAAATTCTTGGGGTACAAATCTAAGAGTTAATTTGGTGCTTTCTTACGTTTATTAACATAAATAATTGAATAGAAGTGGCCCAGATCTTTATTTCACAAAGTGTTTAAGAAAAACGAGGTAAAAAACAAAAAGTTTTTGTCGGAACATAGATTATTTAGGTCTGGAATAATATTTTATACTTTACAACCAGTAAACAAACCAGAATGTCTAGTTAAAATTGTAAAGAGTTTAATTCTGAGAAAACTGATCTAAATATTGTTTTTTGAAATTAAATTTGAAAAGTTCAACTTTAATAATAAACAAAACAGACAAACTGAATTGGAAAAATGATACAATTTTAAACAAAACAATTTACATACAAATGATAAAAATAAATTTGAAAAGCATCCTTATAAAACATTAAAAATTTCTATTTTTTCGTAGGTTAGCGGTAGCAGCTGATCAATAATTAAGTTTAATGTTTACCATTTCAATATTCATTTGAGTGGTTCTGTTATTGTTTGACTAGTCATTCACATTAGTTAATACCACAAATTTGTTTTCATTTGGGGAGTTGACGGACATGTTATTAACCTATGATAAAATAAATTAAAATGGATTGGCTGTTTATGTGAATACCGGAAAAATTATTCAGATCAAAGAATACCGAACCGTAAAACAGTAAAGGCTTTGGAGAGGTGAATTCGAAGAATGGGTATACTTAAACCAGGATTTAATGTGGGTCGTAAGCGTATTGTGAGAAATACCAAGGCTGAGTAGCAGTATTGAATGTAGTACAATTATCTTCCATCTAATGCACCAGATGATTGTCACATCGCTTTCATGTTTTGCAATCAACTGTGTGGCGAAAGTTACCTGAGAAACACTTATACCCATTCCATATAATTCGTGTACAAGAGGTTTTACCATCTAATCTTAATAATTTAAAAAACCTGAACATCATCAAGATTTCCTAAGTAATATTCTACTTGATGAATCCTAGTTAATGAATCGTAGTTAATGTATTCTAGTTAATGAATGTTTTGTATGGATTCCTAGGTGAATCCTGTTTTGCAAGAATTAGCATTGTAAATTAGTGAAACACACTTGAGCAGAAGAAAATCTCCATGAGCCTTATTTTTTTACTGTTTAGTCTCCGAAATCACCGTAAGGTATTATTTACTTCAGAGGGTGATATTTATAAATGTAAATGAAGTGTAGTCGTACAGTCTTAGGTGGCGTTCCGTAGATTTGTGGGTATTTGAAACACAACTACCAAGAACACCGGTATCCACAATCTAGTATTCAAAACCGTATAAAAGTAAAACTGCCTTTACTAAGGATTTGAGCCTTAGAACCCACGACTTCGAAATCAGTTGATATGAGATGATAAGTTCACCACTAGATCAACCCGGTGGGTTATCGCCACAAGACCTTTCCAACACGTCATTTCCAACACAGTTTTCGTTTAATGTGTATGGTGGTCTTATTGATGATAATCTCCTAGGCCCTTTATTTTTTTACCGCCAAGGTTCAATGAAGTGCGATACTTGCATTTTTGCAAATAAATCTGATGGACGTCTTGAAAGATATTCCACTTATAGATCGAGTGCAGACGTGGTTTTCAATTATGGTGCACCTTCTCACTACTGTCACGGTGTGATAAATCATTTAAGTAAAATATTTAGTAAGCAGTGGATTGGTCGAAACCGATCAAATGGCATCACAGTCTCTCGATTGTGACGCCAGCGAATTTTTTTCCTTTGGGGTTGGATAAATCATTAGTCATATCCGCTCGTATTGGCACAAAAGAACAAAATATCGTATAATAAGTGCTGGGGCTATTATTAGAAGTAATAATGTTGCTATTAGACAAACCCGGCTGGGATGGCAGGGATGGAGTGGATGCGCAAGAGAGCAGAAGTGCTACTAGAGTTTTGTTTTAATAAGGTGGTTTTACTACGATTCTCGTTTAATTTATTGTTTTAGTTTACATATTAGATGTGCTGGTTGTTTGTATAGACATCCTCGTGTTTTGTGTTTGTGCGTTTTGGAGTTTTTTTGTGTTTTATTCTAACATCCTAACCTGTTAATTCACCTTGTGGCGAATATAGGTTAGGTTACACGAGCTTTCACTCGGAAGGGCTGTCTCGTGTGATTCTTGTGACGTGCTACTTTCTAGGCAAGCTAACCTATCTAGCCGCTACGTGGTGGTTATAGGTTAGAAGCTTTTGAGGTTAAGCACGTGACTTCTTGGTTAGGTTGTACGGTCGGTTGGCGCGCTCTCTGGTGACGTAGTCCAGGGGACGCTTTCCGGTATCGTCTCCTAACCTAGCAAGCTACCGAACCGTTAGCTGTTCCGTATTGGTGCATCCGGCATACGACCTTACGGTCAGTTTACAATCATTCGGGATTGTTAAATAAATATGTACCGCAGAGAGGGTTGAGGAAACTAAAGCTTTCTCAAGTCTTTATACCTGCCAGGTATAAAGAGGACTTTGTCAAATTTTTTTTTATATATATATATATATATACAGAGTGTTGCGAGATTTCTGTACAGTCAAGAAATCGATTTTCCTACTGTAAAAATCTTAAACGGAGGAATTGCCGAACAACTGCAAAGGTGCAAGGCAGTTTATAAGAACATGATCACGGTTACAGGCAGACAAAAAACGTGTCCATGGAAATAAAGAATGGGCTCGCTGAACTTTCTGCCTTAATAGAAGACGTCGAGGCTGAAAGACATAGGAGGGTTGCTGTGGATGCTTCCACTATTACTGCAGAGCCGGAGGATAACCCGATATTCACCAGCCTAGAAAAGCCGAAAGCAGAAAAGAAGAAGAAGAGGAAGGAAAAGAAAAAAGATGCCAGTGACAAGAAGGAACCCCTACCATCCACGAGCGGGACTCAACCGGGCACACTTGAACCCCAGAATTGTCCGCGGGAGCAACCATAGACACTAATAGAAAACAAGAAGGGGAAAAAGAAATGCCAAGGCTCTGTGGCTAAGGAGGTCATACAGAGGCAACAAAAATCCCCCACAGGCGGTAACAACTGCAATAGCAGAAATAAAAAAAAGGGGAAGAAACGGAGAGAAGCGATCCTCATTAAAAAGACCGAGGATAAAACTTATGTCGAAACCCTCAAACAAATCCGGAAAGGAATAAAATTGGAGGAGACTGAGACACAGGTTGCGGCAATAAGGAAAACCAGGGCTGGAGACGTTCTAATTGAACGAGGGAGTGCCACTAGAGATAAACAGACTTTCAGTGCTGGCCTGAAGGTTGTACTCGGGGAAATTGCTGTAGTAAGCAATCTGGAACCACGGGAGGCTCTGGAGATCCGGGATCTAGATGTGTAACAGAAAAGGAGGACGTAGAAGCCGCACTGGAAAGGAAATTCGGAGATATAGGAGACTACCGGGTCACCCTCTCCAAAGCAAATGCCAGGGGGCAGAGAGTGATGGTAATAGAGCTCGGGGAGAAGCCTGCTGCCAGACTACTCGGTTAATCCAGGATAAGGATTGGCTGGGTGTACTGCCAGATTAGGTCTAGGGCACAGGTCCCTCGGTGTTTTTTCAGGTGCCTTGGGTATGGGCACCTAGCTCCTGGATGCAAGGATCCTGACCGGAGCCGGCCCATAAGTGCGGGGTAGGGGAGCACAAAGCTAAGGAGTGTTCCGCCCCCACTCAGTGCATGCTTTGCCTAGGCAAAGGCGTGGGCTCCCAGCAGCTGGCCCATTCACCTGGAACAAGGGACTGTCAGATCTTCCGAGAAGCCCTAGAGCAGGCGAGGAAAAGGCTGCGTTGTAAATGTTGAACATCCTACAAGCTAACACCAACAGGAGCCGGCTAGCCAATAATTTGCTGCTACAGCTAGCCAGGGACAGAGAGGCTGACCTAGTGTTGATCAGCGAG
>JAAAKQ030296176.1:0-27099 GCA_010016005.3 Zanna intricata
TCATACACATCATCCTCATTCATCCTCTGAAGTAATACTTTACGGTGGTTCCGGAGGCTAAACAGATAAAGAAAGAAAGTATATAAATGCTGAAATATATACCTGTTTATTATTTAAACGTTTTAACGGGTTTGACTCGTGATGTGGAAAGTTTTCTACTTTTTCTATCGACAGGTCCAGATTAATACGTTACGTAATGGTAAAATCTGATCGCATCAAATATTAGTACAAATCAAGCTGTAGCTGTAGCATCAAATAAGTACAGTTCGTTTGTTCAGCGTTGGCGGATAGAAAAATGGATGCGCCGTAGAGTCGCAATAATAGTTTGTAGTGGGAGTAACTATCTTGTCGGTTGAGATCACAACTCCGAGCGTAAAACATCATGTTTACGTACTTTTCTGAAATGTTGTATACCTTTTTTATTGCCAGTAACTGAATTTAATACTTGCATAATCGACCTTTTTTCGCTTCTGTTACTTTTTAATAAGTTTAATGATAGTGTTAGCTTTTCTTCAGTTAGCTTTATTTGAATTGTTCGTAAATTTAATTTATTGTAGTTTAAACATAAACCCATAATGTCGGCAAAACTGGTAAAATTGAAGAGGATTATTAAAAGTCAGACTCGAACAGTTATTTTCAATATTTATAATGCTATGAAGAAAGAAGCCGAAGAAAGACAGACAAAATTTTTTTAAAAATTCAGACTCGTGTTTCTTAAGCGACTGTTGCATCCGTTAGATCTCTTCAACACATTTTATAATAAGAAGAACAACACGAAACTAGCGGAAGTAGATTCAGTACTCCTGGTAAAAAAGACGGCCAAGGAAGAAGTTGAAAACTAACCTGGGCGATTTCAACAAAGGTGTTATTCGAGGAACGGTGAATGAGTTTCACTCATGGACAACGCCCCTTTCTCTGGAAACTTTTGCTAGTAGTAAAAAAGCAAGTAGGTTGTATTTGGGCTCTTCGTGTAGTCGTGAAAAATTTAGGCTTCCCGTGGAAAAAAGCTGAAAAACAGAAATATTCTGGTCGAAAATGACGATGTATGAGATAAAAGATTGCATTATCTGCGCTTCATAATGCGGTATAGAAAACAAAATTGTCCAGTTATATACATAGATGAAACCTATATATATTCTTCCCGCACGAAGAGTCAAGCATGGACCGATGGTTCTTCAGAAGTGCTGAAATTACCCGTTTCTAAAGGGAGTCGAGCAATAATAGTTAATGCGGGAGGAAACAGTTTTATCGAAAATGCTCTCCTTATATTTAAGTCGTGTTAAAAAACGGGCGATTACCATGTCGATATGAATTTCAATAATTTTCAAAAATGGATTATGTTCAGTTGCTACCGAATCAGTCGCCAAGATCTGTAGTAGTCATGGACAACACACCGTATCGCAATGTAGAAGTAAATCCAGCCCCTAATTCGAATTCAAAAAACAAGACATGATCGACTGGCTCATTAAAAATAAGATACCGTTTTCACATAAATGTTCAAACCTGAGTTGTATACGCTGATAAAAGTACATAAAACGCGATATAAAACGTACAAAATACATTGCCTGTTTGCTGAAAAAAGACATATCGTTGTCAGATTACCACCTTATCATCCCGATTTAAATGCATTGAGAATGTCTGGACATGTGTTAAAAATTACATCGCCCAAAAGAATGTAACATTCAATTTGGAACACTACAGAACTGGCGAAAGAAAAATTTTGAGAAATAAATGTAAATTTTTGGAAGGCAGTTTACAAAATTGTGAGACAAATTATTTGAAATTTATATAACGATCTCACCAACGCTCGGTTATTCGTTTAACCGATGTTAAACGAATTTCCGAGTGTTTTATTGTAAAATAACGTGAAACTGGTTTAATTTTTTCACAGCAGGTATCGTATGTGTAAAGTAGTAATCTATTTTTGCTAAAAAGTTATGACGACGCTACATCGTTTTTTAGTAGAGTGTTTCTTTAAAGTAGCATACATCATCCAAAGAACGACAACCGTCTAACGAGCGATCAAAACGTACACTAATTCCTGTACTGACTGCCAAAAAAAACAACAGGTGGTATTTACAACGATAAACTGTACTGTGGACTTACAAAGTGAACTGTACCTTATATATATATATATTTATTTACTTCCCCAAAAAAGCCGCTTTGTGCTCTTAATTGTAATTGTAATTCGATAAGTACGCTTTTAAGTTAACAAATCATATTAAAGGTTAAGATCGTATATTATCGTTTAGTATATGCCTTCAGCACCTCGTTTTTTGTATTTTTTGGGTGCAAATAAACATATGAAATGCGAATTTTCAACCGTCATACATTTTTTTTATTTGTAAATATTAAAATTTGGTCGAGGATCTAAATCGGTAAACTGCTTCTTACCCTTCACAATACCTAGACTTTTGTAGGAGTTGCAAGCTGGAAATTGAAGGCCGTGACATAGTCACAGAATGCCGAAGGATGAACCCTTTCTAATAAACTGGTTTTCTTAGTTCATTGAACTTAGGCGATGGTGAAACATAAAGTTTCGTCTTATGTTCTCTGTGTGTTTTAATAATTAGTTACACCACAGAGGTCGATGGCGATTTAAAAGTAAACCTTTTTTTTTAATGATTATTGTTAATATTTATTATTAATTGGTTTATAAACATATTTTTGTTTTACTGTCCGGTTGAATATTATAAGCGGTCGAGTTTAAAGATTTTCATAATCTGCAGACTTACAATGTGAACCGTACCTTATATATATATATTTTGTTTTACAGTATTTGTTTTTTCCACCTAAAAAATACAAAAAACGAGGAGCTGAAGGCGTATACTAAACGATAATATACGATCTTAACCTTTAACATGATTTGTTAACTGTAAAAGCGTACTTATCGAATTACAATTACAATTAAGAGCACACACACACACACACACACACACACACATATATATATATATATATATATATATAAACATACACACCTTATATATATAGTTAATATAGTAACTGCATACACCTATATATAAGGTACGTTTTTCATAAAGTATAAATAAAACTTTGGCCGGTTTATGTTTATCGATCACTTTGTATACAGTTTATTTATTTCTTGTTGGGAAATTCAAATTCTATAATAGCCTTTTATATTTATTCTGAAACTCGACAGGTGCCCGTCTACCGAATGACAAGAGTAATCTGTTCCCGCCATCCCTCGGAAAGCCGGGTCGATTTTATCCGGGACGGTAGCAGCACGTACCGATTAGAGATTTCTGCCGACTACGAAACGCAAATTCCTAAAAGTCGACTCAGAGGCGGGGAGATTTTTTTGCGTTTTTGAGCTTGCAAGTTTGTGTCATTAATACAGTTTATGTTTTCATAAATAAAAATATCGATGTCAAAAATTAAAATTAAAATAGTCTGCCTCTCCTGGCCATAAGTACGCTGCATCGAGCATTATTATCTGTAAATGTCGGTTTAACTATTTTGGTATCTTCTTTTTAGTAATCGTGTTATATTATCGCCATTGTTACGTGTGTAGATTATTATTTTCGCATGGAGTACAATGAAGAATAAAAAAGGCAAATGCAGTAAAACTTACGCCAAACGGAATTTGACGAGCCGGGTAAGAAATCCAGCGTTTTGAAAAGGTTTCCGTCTTGGAAATTTTCATTAAAAAAAAGCTTATTTAGAGTGAGGGCCACAGTGGAATGAAAATTATACAAATACTATATAATGAAGTCGGAAAACGATATACGTTCGGAATATTGTGGAAACATATTACGTATTGCATATAGACTACATTTTTCGCTAGTTTTTAAAAATATAAAATTGAAAAAGCCTTTTTTTAGAAAATGCGTCCTATACTGTATAAATTTTTACTTACCGGAGCGGCAGTGAGAACTGTTTTCATTTTGTTATTTCACAAATATAAAATACTTATTTCTATCTTCAAGTTAGTTATATTTCACTTGAAGATTACTCTTAAAATTAAGGAATAAACTTATTCTAAGATACATGAACTATGTATCACTGATTGTAAAATAAAATAATTTACTAAAATTTCTTAAATAATCGGTTACTGGATATAGAAGAGTCAAAACGCGAAACTTGAACAACAATAAACACTCACGACGATGTTCACGACTTGGAATAAGATTATTGTAAAGAAATTCTAAAAAAAGGATTAACTTTTGTCACCGGTACCTTATAGGCCGAAAATTGGAGCCGTAAATTTTGTGCTAAACAACAAATCAACAAAATTATAAATTGCATTTATTATTTTATAAATCGTAGCTTGCGTAAAATCTTTTTTTAATCGTTTTATTTTATTATAGGCTATTCCCTTTTTTCATTTCCTTTTCATCTTATTGAATAAATTTAGCGCGTGAAATTAAAATCCACGTTTCTTTTCCGTTTCCATGTTACGGAAACATATTTCGGACTGCCCGTTGTTCACACAAGGTCGAGAATATTTCTCGTAATATTTATTCGACTGATTACTCGTTACTCACAAAGCGACAAAATTAAAACGTTTAATATTTTTAAGAGCCGATGATATGTTCTCGATTCTGATTCCGGGGTCGAGATATAATTTAATTTATTTATGTAGACTACAAAAAACAGAATTAAATCGGTAATGTAGAATACACTCGAAAATGTAACAATCAAGATGGCCGTTCGATCTTTGAACCATCATCATCGATAGACGTGTAAATATTAATCGACGAATATATTCGTCACTTTTATGTACTTAAAAAACATGAAATGATCGTTGTAATAAAAAATAAAATTATAATTTTTGAGCTAAATTTACGCTTTCTGCCGGGATTTCTTATCGAATGTTTATTTTTAACTGTGTTTTAGCTAGCGGCCTACTTTTCATTATTTCGTAATTTTTCTTATTTTTTTTTTTATACGTTTTCAGGGTTATCATCCGTTAATACCTTAGAATTCAGTTTTTTATTCCTTTTTCGTTATCAGTAGGATAATAAAACACGGTTATACCTTTATAAAGTTTATTGTAATCGGTAAATAATTTGATCGAACGTCGAGTAATAAGTACAAGCTTTTTTCTTCGATACTTGTACAATTATTGGAAGTTGTTATTCGGGAATCGTATGTCGGCAACAAACATAATTTATTTATTTATTATTATTATCGTTCGTGTATCGTAAAATAGCATACAGCTTTTGTTACAATAGAAATTTTTTTTCTGTAACCGTCCTTTCGTTGTTGAATTTTAAGTATACCGATTCAGATAGATATGTTTTATTTTTTTGGCATTCAGCAGTAAGAAATTACGATCTGATATTTACAACCGAGTATTCTACATTAAGTACGATTAAGGTTGTTAACAGCGCTTTAAAGTTACAAGCACACTTAGATTAGACCGTTTATCATAATTATCTTTGTGTACGCAGAAAGAATGATATTTTGTTATTGTACGCATGTTAATGTAATTTGATTTGATGCATTGTACTTTACGTAAGCACTGTGTTTTATAATCGTTTTCGTTTGTGTGTTTATTTATTTAGTATGTACTTGTTAATAACACTAAAAAATTGTAGATTTAAAATTATTTATTATGTAATGCACAATAATATTTAGCGTTTGTGTTGTAGAAATAGTTATCGATAACTTCACGTGCATTTTTAGTAGAAAGAAACGAATTAATGAGGTAAGATTTACATCTTTTATAATGAATATATTTATATTTTGTTAAATATTTTTTTCATTACATATTTTTAAATGTTTGTTTTTATGTAACTGTTTCATCGGTTAAAATATTGCTGAGACTCGCATCGTTTTCTCTCGTAAATTTATTCATTTCCTGTTAATTCGGTATCGATGGACAGTAGCGGATCCTTCTGAGGTAAAAATGGATATTCTGATCGCTTAGAAAATGTAAAAATTTATTCGGTTAATCCGCTTCGCCAAATTATTTCTGGTACGATCGTTAGGGTCCAGAAATGTAAAGTATAAGTCGGTGAATTGAGATTATTAGAACCGATTGTCGATGAGGTAATAATAATTATTTTCATAACCTTTAACTTTACTTACCGTAAGTACGGTTATCACAGGGTTATATTTTGGTATTCGTGAAATTTCATTGCGATTAATAAATATCACAGTAAGCTATGCTTAATGTACAATTTTTAAATTATGTTTAGAATATCGACTACTGATACTTTTACATTGATTTTCAAAGTAGATCTTTTTATTGTTATTATTACAGATTTTAAAAACCCCTTAACTGAATTTCCAGTGGATTTGAAAAAGAAATCGTTTCTGTAAAATGTCACATTTGTTATAAATACGATAAGTTATGTCTTTTTAATTTTGCATTTATCTTAATTGAACGATATACGGGGTTTCGCGACTGAAATCAGAATTTCACTTCCTCAGTCTTCAGTCCCATCGTGGATCCGTTGCTGTATAAATATACGATTGCACTTTTAATTAAAATGCGTTTACATACTTTTCAAAAGTTTTCACTATTCTTAAAAATAATGTTTCATAACCGTTTACAATGTAATCGTATTTATATTTTAAATTTATTATTTATTTTTATAAAATGATTATTGATTTTTATAAGTACTGTACTTCAAATTTCATTTAAAAAACTGAACGTTTGAAGTACTGCAGAACACTTTTTTGCTACGATCATTTATAAATTTACTTATTTACAATTGCCTTTTACTCTATTTTTTTGTGCGATAGATGTTAAACAGAAGCGAGGAAACGCCACGAGCAATGAAAGGTCATGTCTCATTACTTTTTCCATCGGCCTTTATTATGTGTATGTTTACATTAACACACGCGTGCGCACATTTTTATGTGCATTGTATGCGATACGACCGGTCATCACTTTGTCACAACAAAGTTAAAATCAGCATGTTCAGATGTAACGCTCTTGAAGCATGTATGAATGTTTGTTCTCTTTAACGTGCTCGTACTGATAATTATTTGTTCGATGTTATTTGTTTTTTAGTTTTAATTTCCCCTGTTTTTCTTCTTTGTTATTGATTTCAGATACGAGTAGTTAACGCTTTCCGTCAGGGTCTAGACGCTCGTTACGGCGAATCGCTAGCCGAGGTCCTCCGTAAGCAGACTACTCTCAGTAAGCGATTGTCGCAGACTTCTTCCATCGAGTATGCGGATAACGTCCAAGACGAGTTGATGATCCCTGAGATCGACGTGGAACGGCTGTCCTCCCACAGTCATACAGAAACTGCCGTCTAGTCCTACCGTTTCTTGATCTTATACTACATTCGTTCTAAGGACAGCCTTTCCTTTAAGTCGCCAAGGACTGGGTCGACCGGCTTCGGTTTTGTTTCTAACTCGCCTAGTCGGAGCCCCTCCGCTCTCTTCAGGACCCTGATGTTGTCTGTTGTTTCCGGGGGTCGGTGCTGCACAGCCGCGAGTGTAAGGATGATGTGTTTGATTGTGGACTGTGACGGAGGTTACGGCTCTTTTTGCATGTAACTATCGTAAGATAATATTAAGTAAGTTATAACTTATCGAGACGTTACGCCGAGTGTTCTTTTACGAGGGGAGGTGAAAGCCTGTGCTCGTGCGACGTCAAACTTTGTTAAGTATATTGTATAGATATGATTTTTTTTTACGCCTCCCCTCGTTTAAAAGTCAAGTGCCAGGACGAATAGGCTGTAGTTTTGTTATCGATTTCTTGGTGTTATCATTCATTGTTCCTTATAGCCGAATCGACACCGTATTACCGAGTGGTCTCTGTTAAATATTTTCCTTCTGACAGCGACGATATATATCTTGAAGAAAATGTTGTCTCTTACATTGCGGTTTTGTTAGTACGGGTTGTTAACGCTATATTAGAGGCTGCTTGCTCTTGCAGAGGGGAGGCGCACCGTGCGCGTGCGGCCTCCTCGGTTTTCTCCATTTCTTAACTTTATCTGCTTTAGTTTACTTTGTAACTCTGTTGTGTGACTGCAATCTTCTGTCTGTATAAAAAGGAAATCTAGATGTCGCAAATATGCATTAGTTAATAATAAACTTTCCACGGGCTGTTGAAAGTATCGACTAATTTGACCGATAGTTACAGTAGAATAAACACTAGTGTGTCACCGAGTGTTTTGTAGTGTTCACTCTTAGAAACGGTCTCTCTCGAGACTATTACTATTATCTACTCCTCTTTAATCTGTATCTACTTAAGCCAGTAACCGCTGTTTAGTTTTTTTATCGTATTTATTATCGATTTATTCATTTATCCTTTGGTCGGAGCTTCGTAGTGTAAAATACAGAACGTATTTAACATTTTTTTACTTGCGAGATAACCGATCATCGAATGATGTCTGAAGCGAGTACCAAATTAAAAACATACAGTTATAGACAGGGACTTAGCAGTCAGCATTGTTATTTTCTACTACATATTCAAAAAATATATCTTTTCGACTCGTTTTCCATTGTTAGTGGCTATCAGCTAAATATTTTTTACTCGGTTAAATGTTTAATGTCTCTTATTACATTATCGATAAAATGGTGTGTAATATTTCTTTAAAAAATATAATTCTTCTTCCTCCCGAACCTAGAAACGGCCAAACTCTTGTCATATGTTGTACTTAATATTGTGTTATTGTTGAATTTACTGAGCATTATGTGCCTTATGTCAATGCTTTGTTTTGTTGTTGAAGCTACAATGTATTATTTCATTGAGTTCATCGCAATATAATAATATCTTCTATATCACTAGTTATTTGCAATTACAGTCGGTTAGATGTATTATAATGTTCACATAATTATTATATTATAACTACTGCAATTATTATTATTGTCTTAAATTGTGTTTTCTTTAATCTAAATTAGAATTGTATGGCGATAGATTTATTTTGAATGCTGAAAAGTTATTAATTATAAATTGTATATATATATATATATATATATATACAATTGTAAGATAATGAGTGATATTTTATCTTATCAACTGTCACTGGTCATGTAAATTGGTGGTACAAATTATGTTTTATAGTTATAATTTTTTTTTAATCTTTTATTTAAAAGTTTATTGTTTTTTAATAAAATTGTCTATGTTATATGAGATCATAATATTTTCATGTTTGAACCTATCAGCTTTAAATGTTTTACAAACTTTTATTTATCCGGCAGTTTTACAATAACTAAAAATATCTCAGCCGAGTGTCAAATAGTAAATCATTTTTTCTTCTGTGTGTGTGCGCGCGTGCGCGTATATATGTATGTGTGTGTGTGTGTGTGTGTGCGCGTGTGTGTGCGTGCGTGTGTGTGTGTGTGTGTGTGTGTGTGTGTGTGTGTGTGTGTGTGTGTGTGTGTAGGTAGCGGTGCCCTTCCTATCCAACGTAAAAAAAAAATTATCGCTTGTATCTCAAAATACTTACATAAGTAAAGATTCCCGACCAACCAATTGACATTTCTGTTAGTGAGTGAGTAACATATAAAATATATATTATTGTGAAATAATAGGTGTTTTGTCGATCTCGTGTACTATCGTTGCGGTAGGGAAAAGAAAAGTTAACTGAAAATTGTCTTTTGAATCCCGTTTCATTTTTTGCTATGTAATTATAGTATATCGTCGTTGTTATTTGTTAACGATCCGTTTAATCGGATTTTCATGAGTATTTGAGGTTCAGTTAACGTACTAGCCTCAGGAATAGTTTACGTGTGACCGGATAAGATCGGATTGTAATCGGATTTACAGCTTGTTACTGAACATTGTAATCTTTAATATAAATAAAAATGATAGCGTACTTAATCGAGAATGTTTTTTAAAAACTGAAAGATTTTTATTTTTGTTTTTATTTTACTTTAAATGTTTGCACCAGAAAATAAACTATAGCTTTGTGTCGAAATTTATGTTTCTTTGATTGGAGATATTGCCTTCGTATTCGGTTCAGAATTATTTTTTTTCATTTTTCAAGAATGAAATCTTTGTTGAAAAAGCGTTTCAACATTTTATTAAATCATTCTGTCGGAACACTTTCCAATCGATCCTTTTGTGGCACCCGTTAGTGCGCTTGCAGGCGCGCATGCCTGCACGCATTATGTGTGATAGAAAGTGAAAGGTATATATGCTTGTATTTATTTATGTAAACCGAATTTTAATATGATTTACTTATTTCTTTTCATTTATTAAATTCATGTTGAGAGTTGTAATTTTTCTTCCTAATATTAATAAATAATAAATTCGGTAATAATAAAGAGTTGTTGGTAATTTATTCATATTAATTATAAAATATTTTACGGTATATATTTATACTTAACATTTATGGGAAAGAATTGTTTTTATTTAATATCCAAGTGTAATATAATACTCTGTATATTTTTCTGTTTATAAATTTAATATTAAATATTTTGTCTTATTATTGGAACTGTTAAATGACAATTTTTGTAAAATGTATTGTACAGATTAATTTCATCTCTTGTGGTTTCATTTATATATTTATGTATGCAAATGTATTTCATATACTTAATTTTTAATACAATGACAGGATACCATATACTAGAGAGATTCGAAGGAAATAAAGAGTTCTTGAGGACACCCGATTGTTAATAGATAGCAGTTAATTTTATTTTCTTGTAATTTTATTTACTATATATATATATATATATAGTAAATAAAATTATATAAGTATATAATTAAAGTAAATAAAAATATATGTATATATTTTTTTATCTTGAAAAATATTAATACTCAAATTGTATGATTGAATTTTACATTTAAAAATTTATTTAATTCACTGCTCTGTTTGATGGCTAAAAATAATTAACTGCATATCGCGCGCGCGCGCGCGCGCGTGTGTGTGTGTGTATTTGAGGAATGAGTGACAGCAACTCGGAATTTTTTTCAGTGATTAAAAAATGTTCAAATAAATTAAGATGAGTACCGTGTATACAAATTGGCTGTCCCAGTATTTATATCTTTTGTCCTCTGATTCTGTTTTTCTAAGTAGTTCTGCTGACAGTGTAATGAGTTATCCTCAAATTTTGAAACTGCTCGTCGTTAAAAAAAAAATAAATAAAAAAATAGGATTTTCTGTATTAAGATGTTTACTTCATATAAAATGAAGTTATTTTCTGTAATAAATTATTACAACGGCAAAATCTTAGAATTGCACGTCATCGATCGCATTACATAAGCGAAAACAAAGAAGTACTCGTAATAGTCAGTTATCCCACCCGTATACACGCAATAAAAATATTAAACGCGCATTAAAAATAATTAGAAATGAAAGTTGGAAATAAGCCTATTAAGAATTTTTTAACCGTAGCAGAAAGTAAGTTGTAGATTTGAGAGTAAACACTGTGAGATCGTAACCGTTTAAAGAATTCTACAAAACGATCTCTAAAAAAACAAATTTTCAATAAAGGAGTTTTAATTTAATATATATTATTGTACAGTTGATTATTCGTAAAATCTCAAGTAGGAAGCTGAAATGCAATATTAAAAGTGGTCTGTTGTATAATAAAAGTGGTCTGTTGTATAATAAAACTGTTATATTAAATTTTTTTACAGGTTTTAAGTAAACCATAAAGTTTAAGTGAATATTTTTACTTTTTTTCCAATAAAGCAAAGGCTAAATCGATCGGTGCATTAAAATGTACCTTTAACCTTAGATCGATTAGATTCTGCTCTAATAGCATCGATATGTGTCAATGACGTGTTTTAAATGTATCTGACGTATATTGATATTAGTAACATATTTTATTTTACGTGTTTTCAAGAAGTGTATGATTTTTTTTTATTTACTAGCTTTGTTGTACGAGAGCAGTTTGAAGTTTGAGCACTGACACTTGTAAAAGATGGGTGTTATTAATAATTAAAGTGGTTATTTTTTCTATTTTTATTTGAATAATTTTACGACACTAAATTTAATACAAGTGAATTATATTCATACATATTGTTTTCTATCATTAACTGTGAACAAAGTGTTTAATTTTTAAACGGTTCAGAATATTTTGCTCGGGAACAAATTTCTTGTATTTTTTATTATAAAATGTTATTATTTATTAGGGCGTGGTAAATCGATTAAAAAAACTATTTCAATGGCTCTACTAATTGTTTTAAAATAAAATTTTGTATCCGTTTATCATATTATATATACGTATATGTTTTAGTGTGTGTATTCTAACTTAGATATATGTGGACTACACGATTACTTTAATAATGTACATTTTATGCAGTTATACGCCACACGCTTTCTTCTGCAGCTGTTGACGTAGTTAATCTTTAGAGATTCGAATCTTTACTTTAGTTTTTAATTATAATAAAATTAAAATATTGTATATTTGTTAATTTAAAATTAATTGTAATATGTACAAATAAACTAAGCTACTCGGTTATTAAATATCCTGGTAAGTGTTATGGTGTCTTGCTCTCATGACCGTACTATAAATTACAATTACAATTATCGTACGGTAAATTATAAGTAATTTTTTTTGTTCTTATGTTTTGATCGTTTTTGACTTATTGTACAGATTATTTGATTAGTTTTTATATTTTGCTTTTAAATCGCTGTTACCCAAGACATTGTTAGCTTTACACCTTTGTTAATTTTAAAATAAAAAAGCGAATTAAAATTATAAATTCTAGATCGGCAAAAGAACAATTACTGATGTTGTTAATTGTGAGCGTATGTGAATGTGTGTGTGCCGATTCGATCGGTAATATTTTTCACAAAGATACTCGCGGTTAGCGAGAGTTATGTAAATTAATATGTATTTATGTTCTGTTTTTGAATAATATTTTATGTGAAAACATTTAAAAATTATTTTCCAAAATTCAGCGGCTTGTTTCTATTTGTGTCGGCAAATATTCCATCTTCTTGCAAATAAACATGTTATAGTTTAATAAACTTTTTGTCTGCCTCACAAAAAAAAAAAACATTTACCCGTTTAGTTTTTAAGATCAAAAAAGTTCACTAAATTCTAATTATTTTTTGTTACTATTGAGTGAAAAAAAAAAAAAAAAAATATATATATATATATATATATATATATATGCAAACAAATGCATATCGATAAAAAAAGGTTCAGGAAAAAGTGTTAGCGGATGAAAAATAATAACTTTTATATGATGATTTAAGAATATCTATAGTATTATACATGTTAACGATTAAAAGATTAAAAAAAAAAAGTTATTTTTTAATTTCTATTAATACATTAAATCACACGATATCGACGAAGAACTTTTGTAGTGGGAAAAAGACGGTAAAAAATATAGAACAGTATGCATTAAACCTGCCGACCGGGGACTTATTTTAGATATTTGTTTTTTACCACGACGTTTAATGTTGGAGGGTTTACATTTATCTGTAATATTTTTTATATTTAATGCAAGACGATATTAATGCGTATTATAATAAGTATTTGTTTATACAATGTTTTTATTAAGTAGAAAGAAGTATCGCGAGCCGTGTATTTTAATATGCACGAATTAACTCGGGGTCGGGTTTAATAGAATCGTCTTATTTAAAGTTAAATTTTAGATAACGTAATTCACACTTTAATCTACCCGGAAAAACTCAGTTCGAATAGGATCGACACACTTTATAGAGAAAAAGGAAAAAAAATAGTAGGTTGAGGACTATCTTTCTAGTCGAATGTCGAGTTGATCTCGGTCAGATATCTTAAGCGTGTAGTAATATACTATAAAGTATAGTAATATGTATTTATATATTATGCTAAAATAAAATATCAATATAAAATTATTGGAATATTTGAAATTCAAAAACATATGTAAAGTACGGAACATATAATTTACACGAATATTAATGCGTTAATGCGTTCGGGAATAGCTTACAAACTGAATAAAAAAACTTAGAATATACTAGGTAATAAATATTCCATAATGTTTGTACGCGGGTGATGGTGATAAAGTTGAGGGGGGTTGTAAAAATGAATAGGTCGTTCACACAGACATTTCTCCAAACATATAAAGTCTACACAAATGGAGATAAAAATTTTCTGATGCGATAGAACATGTAATTTTTAGCTATATAAAATAACACGAATATAATAAAGAAAACAGTTTAGAAATACTTACTTTGGAGATTTTTTTTGAGCACAGCTTTGCTCGTATTATCGCTCCGGTGAAACGGGAGCGATAAGCTATCTAGCGGTGACCGTATGGTTTACGGTACGACAGAACGGCCGTTCTGTCAGCGTATTAACGATATTAATTTCAATTTTTCTTTTACAGAAATATCATAAAAACTAACTTTTAAACGTGGAACGTAAGTGTAAAATGTACGATCGAACATTCAAAATTAAAATATTTACACGCGCAAGTATTGCGTAAATTATGTTAACGATTATTTTTTTCCTACACCCCCAGGCCAGTCCTCCATTTAAGTATGACTCAGCCCAGAGGCGCGTCCTTGCCTGTAAGGCGACCCTCCCCACCTACCGGCTGTACGTCCTCCATGGCAGGTCAGCCCGATTTTTCATTCTTTACGATAAACTTTATCTTCTCTTTATTATTATTACTTTATTAATAATAACATATATTTGCTCTAACGGTGAAGTAAGATGACGATTTAGAGACAGAAGAAGACGTTCTGCGAGTTATGTTCGATTATTCAAATCGAATGTTCATTTATTAGTAATAAAATAGAACGGATACTATTTGACAAATACGCCAGAAGAGCGTAAAACGTTTCGCTATATGTTAATATTATCGATAACATTCCTTTCCAAATTATATCTAATTATAAAAATATGTATAACGTTCTGTCATACGTTTAAAATGCAGCTGTCGATAGCTTCTGTGATAGCTGGTGTTAAGCCGTTGGATTTGCCTGCCATTGAGCGCAAGGAGCGGTATATAGCCAAGAAAGCTGGTCTTCTGAACTCGGAACGTTTGCGTGAAATAGAGGACCAGGGATTCATTTCGTGACAGGCGCGGCGGGATGAGTCCACTAAGGGTCGGTATACTCACGAATTGTTTCCGGAGGTTGTTAGCTTATACGCCAATAAATGGGTGTCCCCCAATCGGCACATAACTCAGTTTCTTTCCGGGCATGTCGCTTTTGGCATAGGTTAGCTAGGTTTCGTCTTGTGAAATCAGGACTTTGCTCGGAATGTAGGGTTCCGGACAGTGTTAGTCATGTGCTGTATGTCTGTCCCCGGTATGAGTTTGCACGTGACAGAATTAGGGGACTTGAGAGATTGTACTGAGGCCTTGATCTAAGGGTCAATTGGAAGACCCGGGCTGAGTGGCAGATTGTTGCTGGCTTCCTGCGGACCATTGCGTCCTTTCAGGTTGCGGAAGGAATGTAGAAGGTAGGAGCCTGGGTGGCCAGGGTTCCAGCTTGTCCAGTTGTGTGTCTGGACATAGGCTATTTGGCGACGAGCCACGGTTACTTTCTTAATGCTGAGTTTGTACTGTGGAATAGCTCTGGCAGGGCGGTGACTGCCTGTTTTTAGGTTTGCGCTGCTTTGCTGGAGCGTTGGTAGGAATATTAGGCTTGGCATCGACGAGGTCGGTTCGCTTGTGCGGGCGGCCTTGGTGTTGTTGGGTCTGATGTGGGCTAAAATGTGGCGAGAAGAAAATGTTACGTGAACCTGGTTTTTTGGGAGGTGTTAACCTCCGTTCTGACCCTTCGTGAATGCATATTGCATGTGTAATATTGTGATATGTCAAAATTTTGATGCTACGAGCAGCGTTTTCAGTGGTTATTTGAAAACCAATCGATTTGATCGTTGCGTATATGATATTCAAAGTCACATGGGTGACATGGGTGTTAGATTGTTAGAGTAGGCGCAAGGTTTCGTGCTTCCGCGCTGCAATTTTATAGCTATTAGGGCTACGTGTAGGTCGACGTAAGCCTACGGTGAGGGCGATTGCTGATGAGGTATTTTACACTGATGTTAAATGTCTACCGAGGCATTTGCATCGATGGCATCCCGACCGAGGCCTGGCTGATGACTGAGATATGTAATCAGTACGAAGGTCAATAAGACGACTCCCGGTAAAGCCCCTCAGGGCTAGGAACGGGAGGGGTGGTGTGGCGTCCGGAATCGTCACGTGGTGGGTGTCTTCCCCTACGGGGGTTGGGATGTTGTTAAACGTTACATCGGTGTAAATATCGCTAAACATAGTACTTCTAATATCTTTTAAAAGAAATCATCTTCTTTCAGGCCTCTTTTGTTTCTTTAAATTCACTCTTTGAGTGTAAGATTTGCGATACCATTTTTACATCGAGAACAGGAATTCTTTCACGAAGAGAACATTTTTAATTTTCATTAGAAATCGTACAATATGTAAGTGACATTTTCAAGACAGTCAAAGGTCTTCTGAGTGGAGTCGGTCATCCTAATAATATAAAACCCTAATAATACGTTACGTTTTACGCTGTTAACAAACAAAACTACCGGAGGGTTCAGCAAAAATGATATTAAACTCTTTTCTTAATAAAAAAGACTACGCTTGGAAGTTTCGCAGAGTACTCTTATCGACCCGGTATCTTATATTATCTGTATAGTTAATCTACGTAAACTGAATCTAGGTGATCGTAAGCGGTCGAGATCGTTTACGAACGATTCTATCTTCTTGGGGCCGGATCGAGCGCTAAAATACTGGTTCGATCGTAATAAATTTAATATATTGAAAAAATTGTCAGTATCCATTTTCTCCCGATGGTCTTTTCTGTTGACTATTGGACTTACATTTAAGATCGGCGAGTGCAATAATAGTTTCCCGCTACTACCGATCCGTTAATAGTGCGGGGTAATTTCTTTCGGGATTATCGCTTATCAAGGATCTCGGGCATTCCTTGTTCGACTATGTAGCAGCCTTTAGTGTCGTAAAACTATATATTACTAATTCGATAAATATATTACTAAAAAGCCAAAATTATAGTTATTTTCAATATAGGTGTCGAACAAAGAGGGGACCGGGTTATTTCGGTCTGCTGCAGAAAGTTATAATAAACGATGACAAAAATTGAACTAAGGCGTTGTGACTTTTCAGATGTACAGTGTTAAGTTATTATCAAAATATCACGTAATAAAATCGGTAACATTAACGATAAATTTCTTTACAGAATTTGTACGCATAATGCTTCATAATGCTCTTTTAATTTTTACAAAAAAAAGAAAGGGGAATACCAGAAATGATTGCCGATAATTACGAAAAATGGCTGAGAACAAAGCTATCCCAAATCTTCCAAAGTCGATCGGTTTTAGTAATCGATAATGCTCAATATCACAACACACAGTTTCACAAGATGCTAAATTCAAATAGCAGAAACATGAACTGTTGAGTAGTTTTGGGACAAGATATTCAGTGCTCAGCAGAAATGTTAAAAACAGAACTGTACGAATTAGTGCGAATTAATAAACCCCGATATGAAGAGTACTATTTTCGATAAAATATTGCAGCTCGTAAAAATTTTTTCTTTTCTTTCCATAACTGTAATAGACATGGATTGGCGATCGATGATACAGAAGTATAGTTTAAGTTTTCATTTGTAAAATTGGTTTTGAATCGGGAGGTGGGTACGAATATATGTTTCGTATTCTCATATTCTCTACCTATTATTCTCTATATATCTAATATTTTCTATCTGCCTTCATTTACCTTTCTGGCGACCCCTTCCCTCATCTTCTTCTTTACCTGTTCTCTTTATCTCGTTTTTGTACATTTTACGAGGTACCTTTACAAAGTCGTTTACTCGATTCATTTTAAGAGCTATCCTGTTGTAAACAAACCGCGCGGCATTGTAATAGACCCGTCTCGATAGTCACGCGTTCAAACTATTAACTCTGTCATTGTACATTGTAACGGATGAGAAATTCTTTACAAAATTTTAAAACACACGCATTTTATTCACGTATTTCTTTACTTTTACTTTTCTGTATATTATTTTTGTTTCCTATCGTTTTCATTTTTGTCTTTCTATTTTTTGTTAATAACGACAGATTTAAGTTAAATATTAAAACTTCAATGTAGTACCGACAAAATAATGTTTGTTTCTTAAGAATGATTTTATTCGGTCTAGTATCGGTAAACATATTACTGTTAATTACCTGCAAAAGTGAAGTTCTTAATCCGGCTCTGCTATTCTGTCCGAATTGAGTTCATAACAAGATTTTTAAGATGAATCTAAGGAATCGGCAATTTTTGCCTTGATAACATCTTTTTCGCAAATATAATTCTTGCTTCCGATTTTCGGCGCTCTACTATCGTCTAGCGATTTTTCCGCCTCTTCTATTTTACATGTTTTGTTATTACGCACTATAAACCGTTTAATCTGCCTTCAGACCAATATAATGTTGGGCGGTCGCGGATATACGTAAAATGATGTCACTTTTTTCACGGGCAATTTCGTTCAGACAAATCTTTGGAAACTGGTGATCGGTGCCGTTTAACTGTTTCGATTCGATTTTCAGGAAACAATATTTTTGTCCTTTAACCGCGAAATTATATCGGCCTTCGATCATGACATATTAAGAATACGTTTACTTTTTACGCTACGGTACGAATCCTTAACTATTACAGTTACCCGATAAAAGCCACACGGTTTTTTTTTGAACCGGTTCGTGAAAGCATCTCCGTTCATATTTTGATACAAAACCAACATCGCTCTTTTTTGATACAAAAATCGACTAACCGTTTTGAAGAAAACCACCTCCGTTGCCGATGTCCAAACTTATTAATCGTTTTCCCTTATTAGGCATAGATTTTAAACCGCAACTTCTAGAAACTCCTGCCTAGCAGAGGTTGTATCTTTGTCGAGCAAAATTTTTGAGGTTACGTGTCCCTCGTTTACCTAGGTTTTGTCTAGGTAAAAGATTTTTATCCTGTTTTTTTTTTGCGTAAATATATTTTTCTCAAGTATTCCTTTTTCCGTAATATGATATCTTCTCTTTCCGTAATAATACTTTTGTTGCCTCTTTTTAAATACCGAAGAAGAGAAGTTCTTTTAAATGTAAGAACTTTTAACGTAGCTTTCTCATTCGCAAGCGTTTAATTTTTTTTAGGATTGGTGCTTCAATATTTCAGAAAAATTGTGAGCTTTCAATCTAACAGCAGTTTTTACTTATTCGTCGCACTGTGACGAGATGGGTTTGCTTTTTTCCTTTTGTCGTTTTGTGTCTGCGATTTACTAGTTTCTGTAAGCTCATCCCTTATGCTGCGTACACTAAATGTCGACAGGAATGAGGTCGGTTCGGGTGTCATTTCTTCGATCTCTTTTGTGGGCAAACAGGAATTTTCCTTCTGTTGAGAATTAAATGCGTTATAAATAATAGTCTTTTCTCCACTTTTTAAAGGTTTCCAGCTTTTATGTTTTACAGTGGAAGTCCATGCTCTATAGTTACCTACTCCTCGAACAGATTGAAATATAACAAAAACGCCGTACATTACATTATCCTGATCTCGATAGATCTTAAAAGTGTTTCCTCCACCTCGTCCTATCCTTTGCCATCACCATCCAGTCCTCACCGAAATTCTCTTTGATATCGTCACATCGTCTCAGTCTTCCTCTTCCCACTTCCTCCCCACTTCTTTACGCATCCTGTCCTCCGCCACTCCAACCGCAGTCTTAAATTAAATTTTTCAGTTATTGCTTTGTTTTATCGCGTTAAGTTCTTTTGCAAAGACCTCTCCTTCATCTGAACACGAGCCTTTCCGTTTCACCGGTACGACAACAATAAATTGCACGTTAGTACCGATCAAGGATTTTGGATTTACCGATATCGATCGTATGTTGAACGAAAAAACGTTTGAAGTAAATGACGATTACTCGATGTGGATATCGGAAAAAGACAAGACACTAGCAGAGAATTGAAATATTAGAAGCGAGAAAAATGGGAAATGCAGACAATGTTTTATTACATATTATAAACGATCGTTAAGAGCACCTAGTGACAGTAATTCGCCGACAGATGAAAAAGGGAAGTAATCCAGACTGTTAAAAAAATTATATGAATTCCATCTCGAAACGAGCGAATGTAAATTACGAGTGGTAACCGAAGAAGATTTCTGCTTTTACGAAGATCGATTTGGCAGAATCTTCGAGGCCGCACCGGCAATGAAATTGATTCGGCCGGAAACATAACCGGGACTGATTACCGAGCTTCAGACAGCGTGCAGGATATGATGGCAAACTCGCATCGCCCGGAAAGAGAACCTAAAATTAAAAAAAAAAAAAAAAAAAAAAAAAGTTTTACTCGTATAAAAAGTCAATTAGGAAATTTAAAACGATGAAATTATTTTAATCGTATTTTTATCGGCATTTATTGTTACGATTTAAAAAATTTATTAAAATTGGAGATTTTTTTTTTAAACAGATATCGAAATATGTTTTGGTATGCGAAGAGAGAGAGGAATCAGAAAATCTTTAATCGTTAAAAATTGTCGCATTATGAAGTAAACATCCGGAGGTCCCGGGTTCGAATCCCTGTCAGGCATGGCATTTTTCACACCGCTACAATTCATTCATCCCATCCTCTGAAGATATACCTTAATGGTGGTTCCGGAGGTTAAAAAAAAAAAATTATGAAGTAAAGTAATGGAGAGCTATAAAAGTGTAGGATTTCTACTAAATAAACATAATATATATAAGTATAAATTAAAAATTATTAAACAAAATTATATTAAAACACACACTGGCACAGGATCGGAACAGTAAAAGATTAAATTAAAAGAAAATATATCACTATGGTCGGTTTAGTTCTATTCTTCGATCGCTGATTCTCACTCGGCAAAAGTCGAAGAAGCGATAAGTTTTACGATAGCATCTGAAACGGAATTTTAGGAACCGTGTAGTACTGCATTTAAATATTTTCGTTGTACGACAACATTTTCTTATCGACATAAGTTCTGATGAGAACTTAATTATTAGACAACTTTAAATGCCTGCTACTTCTACAACAAGAAAAATATATTAAGCAAATTAAAACCGTCTGAAAGTTGATCGGTCACCCGTTATTTTGTTTAATTAAATACTGTATGACGATGTTTATTCTTTTATTTCCATACCTTGTTTTCTTTTCTTTAGTTCGATTTATTGCTGAATTTTTAATTCAATTTAAAAAAATTTGTTGGCAGTCGTGTTTTTTAATTTTTATAATTGTTTTTACTATATAATACATTTTAATGATCATCGAGAAAAATTCACGATTCTATACTTTGGATATAACGTATTTAACGTACCGAGCCAAATGAGAAAACTGTAAACATTTCAATTTATTTATTTAATTGGCGTATACCGATCTAAACTTACAGATTTCCCAAGCGATTGAGTTTCTTGAGAGACTTTTTGTCATGCGGATCATACAGCAATTTTCTGGAATCCGTACGACTTGTGGCTAAACTCTCCGATTCCCTCACGCGACTCAGTGCTACGTAGGTCTGGCCTTTTGGAAAAGATGTGTGCTCAGATCTAGGATAGTTCCTTTTAATTTGTGCACCGTTACAGCCTACCACAATATTAGTGGCGGCATACGTCGTTCCGCTTTGCCGTGTACCCCTGAAGCAATTCGACAATAGCGGGCTCGATCCTCAGTCCGATTCCGACAGCATTACCTCTAATCGAACTGTCATCATACTCTACAAAGACCGTTTGTAGGAGTCACCGGGTTCAAGCGGTCTCGACGTAGCGCAGGGCACTCGAGTTTTCTTAGTACATCAGTTAATTTTTGTTCTGGTTTGGTACCATATCGTGATTTTGTATTACACTAGCAAATACACGGGTCGTAGCTGTTGATGACTGCTCCTTCAAAGAACACGCAAAAAAAGTTTGGATATAATTAACAATAATAAAAAATTTACTATCAGAAATTAGCTCTTTTGATATCACTCTACATAAATATACCGTAGGAAAAACAATAAATTTCTTAATAGTTTGGAAAAGGTTACAATTTTAAATCTGTAGTTTATAAGGTAGTTTTATAAGTGTACATTACTGCAAAAATTACTTTATCCTAGACAAGTTATTTAAAAAATAATAATAAGCCCAATGCGATGGAAACATCCTAAAACGATCTATTTACTGGAATTTATCTATCATTAGGAAAATAATTGTTTATTTACGCATGCCGATTCATACCAGCCGTTTACGCATAAAGCGATCTATGTCAACTCATTTATATTATTCGTAGTATCAATAGGCTCTTAAGATGACCGTCAAATACATAGCAATAAATATCGAAATAATAGTGCGCATTAATAAAATCTAATTAACAGATTAGCGAGCGATAAATACGATTAATTTGTAGAAAAGACAAATAAGAATATCGTAATTAATGAAAGATGATATTTATCTCGACCGGATACTGTCGAATATTATTTAACGAATGCTATCTCTAATACGATTCAAAAACTCAACCGTCGATACCGAAACAAGAACACAAAAACGTAATGAAAATGATTTAGGAAATTATAAGATTAAATTGCCGTGAATATAACAAACTTTATGTCGGTTTGAGAGTGTCTGATTCAAAATGGAGTGATAATTTAATTTTTTGTAAAGAAGAATAGACGCGATGAAAGAAAGAAATCGATTAGTCGATGAAGTACGTTATACGTTTATACGGTTAATCGTTCTGGATGTGTTTTATGTTTTACAGCCGCCTTCGAATGAAAAGTTTTATAAGTAGGGATCTCCCTGGAAATTGTCGACAATTAAGAATTATTACGATCTCTATGAGAATCTTTGTGATACAGCTAGATGAGGAAGAGCAAGCTTTGATATTAAAGGAAAGAAATAGGGATCTACTCTTGCTTCTTTGTTTTCAAGCTGTAGTGAAAAGGCAATAATGGATTCGAACGAAAAATTTGCAAGCGACAATCATGAATCGATGAAACAACCGAGCCCAAGAAGAAAGACTGTTAAGATTTACTGTGAATTTTTTCAAGTTTATGAGGTTCATTATTAGGAAAGCGATTCAATCTGAAAAGTAAAATGAAAAAAAAAGTGTCAAATACAGATATGAGAATTATATGTTTTAAATCATTTTGGAGTGTAGCGATTAATAGGAGCAAAATATGACAGAAGGATAATATGAAGGAAAATATTCATATACATATGTCATATAATAATATTTATACATATGTCATGAAGGAAAATCAGATGCGATTGAAAAACTATGCTAAATAATAATGTTAATCTGGTGTTTAAGGTTTATTAAAAAAATGTTAAGAAGAAAAACTGGAGAGAAAAGAAGCCTTTGTTTAATTCTCAGTCGAAGTATGCTGGTCGTATATTTAAACTCCCAGATTTAAAAGACGTAGTAGGGTATCGGTTATGTTCTGTAGTTCGACTATCAGCAAAGCATCCCTCTCGTACTATTCATATTCTTCCCTTAATCATGAACCTTCCTCCCCTGTCGTTTTTGGAAACGCACAACCACTTATTTGACGGTAAAGATTTGATGTTCTTTAAAATTTCTGTATCCTTGGACCTTTCCCGGTTTGGTGGAGGCAAGTGTCTTAGATCTATCCAGGGACTCTTGGTTTCCTCTCCACTAGTCGTGCGAAAAACCCAAACCGGACAAGGTCTTATTGAATGAAGTTAGGCTCTCCTAGTAAATACACACATAACACCCACAATATAGGATGAAGTAACTGAAAAACGCTTGGGATAAAGATATTGAAAAAAATATAGAGAATGAAGTGAATATAAAGTTGTGGTTAAAAGAAACAAAAAATGCACATTATTGAAAAACAGTGGTTAACTCTAACAATGAGTAATTAACGACAATAAGTAGCCAGATAATGGGGAAAAAACTACTCGGGAGAAAACGATTGATAACGCGAAATGATTAGAATTATTTGTAATATCTGATCAGATATGTATAGGAAATGAAGATAGAAAACTTAATGAATTTTAAAATATAAAGTAATATGAGGGTTAGTTGAAATGTAACATAGCGGAATTTGTAACTCACAAATGTAACATAAAAGCACGTTTTATTTGCCTTTAAATGTAAGTTTTTGCTACAAAAATTTACATTTATTTTTCCACATAGTCACCATTTACAATTACATATTTCTCCCGACTGTGAACTAATTTCCTCATTCTGTCAATGAAGAATAGATCAAGGAAAGGTTTTTCCTTTATCTAGCACATCACAGCATCCTGTCCAGAGTATCATTCGCGATGAAATAAATACCTTTAATATCCCTCTTTAATTGCAAAAATATATGAAAATCACAGTGTACCAAATCTGGCAAGTGTGGAGGATGTGGAATAGGTTCAAATTTAAATTTTACTAGAGCCTCGGCGATAACACGCGATCTGTGGCTGAGCATTATCCTGTTGCAGAATTATCGGCACTTTAGATTGTCGAACAGAACACACACGTCTGGTAAGATACTTTTACCTCTCTATGTATTGCACAGAATTTACAATCGACCCTGCTTCCAGTTATTCAATCACGTACACATGTTGGGAAACCCAGAACACTGTCAAGAAATTTTTTTGCAGAAGATTTTTTGGATTGTGGTGAATCGTAGTGCCGGTATTCTGTGCTCTGCTGTTTTTTCTTCTGGGTGGTAATAATGCATTCACATTTTGTCTACCGTTACAGTATTGAAAAGGAAATCATCTCCCTAGTCACGCTAACGTTATCTTTCAAACAACAACGTTATCTTTCGCAGTTGTTTGTTTTTTTTTTGCTTTGCATCTTCCGCAAACAGATTTTACAGCTGGTAGTCCAGTTGTGCAATAATGTGTCCACTCGTTTTTTATCCCATTACGTACTCGTTCAAAGGAGGAGAGTAATGTGTTTTAACTGTTATGTGTGTTTGTTACCTTCGGTAACATCATAGATTTAACCGATTACACAAACTTTTGGGTAGTAACACGTCTTCAGTTTGCAAGTAACAAGGCTATCTTAACCAAAAAGGGGGAGGCGCTACACTGGGGGAAGAATTTAAAAACTACCTATTTTCAAATTTTAATGATGGTAGTTAACAAAACGTTAAAAAAGAAGAAACACCTTTTGGCTCTTGTGATTTTTTTAGTAAAATTCATCGTTCTTTAGATATAAGTGAAAAATGTGCTCAGCAAAAGGAAGCAGAAATGCATCGCGGCTAGCGTCCGCCTGTGTGTTGTAGCCGATATGTATGCATTGCATCGTTGTTCATATCCAAATCTCTATTTAAGTTGAGCAACCTTTCTAAAAAACATAAAAACCTATACCAGTATCGTATCTAGATAATTAGTGTATTGAATGGTAAAGTTATAGGAACAACAAAAAAACGCTAAATAAAATGATTATTAAAAAATAAAAACACTCTGCTAATTATACATACCTACCTAATTATACATACCAATAATTATGAAAAACGAACAAAAAATAATTAAAAAGGTTTTTCTTCAGACATTTTTTCAGGATACGGTAAGTTAGTCAGCGATGTTAGATTTAATATTACTTCTACATTTATGTTCTAGTCGAGTGCCTTTGTAGATTATATGAGATTGTTACTTTAGTGGCCTTCACTTTAGGTACCTGATTGTATCCTGAAAAAGTCGTCGCTTTCAAAAGAAAGTAGACGCAGTACAGTCGCGAACAGAAAGTAATCTTTCTGTTCGCTTTTATTGAAGGATACAAAGCTGGGATGGGTAAACGGGCTTCCCCGGTTTTATCGCCTGTTAAAATAAGAGAAGCTGCCAAAGATAATCCTAGTAGATAGACGAGAGTATTTCTTCCAAAGAATTCAAAAGTAAAGTCACTCGTAAACTTGATACAAGAAAGGCAAGTCTTCATATTTAAGTATAAAAAAAAATTCCAAAGTTCTACGTATGTTGGTTAATGATAGTGAGACCGAAAATAAGATTAAGCAGAATGAGGGGATCCAAAGGAATCCTTTAAAGAGTGTGGCAGTTAGGAAACTTAAGCCCCGCATGATTGTTTACGATGTCCCCAGGGATCTGAGTAAGCACGGCTTTGTTGATGCAATGAGGACTCAGAATAGAAGATGTTCTGCTGAATTTAGGGTAGTTTTTCGCACAGGAAAACGTGAAAGTAGTAATGTGCATTATGTAGTTGAGTGTAATAAGCAACTTAGAGCTGCTGCAGGACGAGTTTTTGTAAAATACCAGGTATGCAAGATCCGGGATTTTCTACGAATCAATCGGTGCTTCAAGTGCTCAGGGTTTGGGCAAATGGCGAAAAACTGAAAAGAGAAAGAGCTCTGCTCTTTTTGTTGCAAAGACGGCCACCTTATGAAGTCTCATGGTCAGAGATGCGGAGCTCCTTCGGTAGTCGTTCTTTTCGTTAAAGCCTATGGAAACTCTGTTGGCGGCCTGCAGTTTAAACAATAAGGATATATTGTTAAATTTGTAATTGTACGTGGCATACGACGACGATGTAATTTAATAGGTGTTTAGTAGGACGAAAAAACTGGAGGCTTTTGCTGAGAGGGGCACATCTATTTCCGGAAAGTCCTACAACACGATAAATTCCGAAGGCATTTTGAGCAGTGCAGGTAAAGCTGCTTACAGCTAGGAACTGAAGGGTGGTGGCTACCGGAATGGTCTAAGGAGGGTGTTTAACAAAACAATTTTTATTACAGATGAATCCTGAAAAAATGCATGGAAGAAAAAAAGAAAAACTTGTTTAATTATTTTTCGTTTGTTTTTCATAATTATTCTAGATTGATGGGTACAATTAGAAGTCGGATTTTGTTGTTCTTTTTATGTCTATCTGAGTGACGATGGGTTGTTCTGTGATACGACGGTCATTTTAAATTAATTCATTCACCTTTCGGTGCTTCGCATTAGTCTCAGAGACCGGTAGTGGCTGCACCACTATGAGGTGCAGCTTCGATATTCATTTTACCAGTTTTTGATCCATGAAATTTTATTTCCTATCTAATCCCAATACTTGGATCAACAGTTTCATCACCTTATTTTTAGACAACTATGAATTCTTTAGTGTTCTATTTTTCCGCTATTAACAATTCAATCGCTGTACATTGTTCAGCGATGGAGGCATACTTGATCCATAACAGTGGTGACTAACAGAAAATGAGAGGGCGTGGGTGAACGAGTTTTCGAATGTTAGTAGTATTGGTTTGCTGGCATTTCTCCCGCCACCACCCCATTCGGTCGCCCTAGAGCATAAGACCGAATGTCTGTGCCAAGA
>JAAAKQ030296199.1:0-10233 GCA_010016005.3 Zanna intricata
TTGAGGAATTACATACAAAACTATTAATATTTAATCTATAATTAATCAAATACAGTATTTTATAATGTATGATAATATATTAAGTTATTTTTACATATTTCCTTATTGGAATAAAATTTATCTTATATTTATAAAATACTGTTTTTATGTAGAAAATGATTCAATTTTAATATCTAACATGAACAAAAATATTAACTAACTGTCGCATACAAATCTAAACTTTGTATTATGACGGATGGAAGAAAAATTTCAGTGAAAGGTTAGGCTAATGCCAGAAAGTGATGTCTCACAGTCTTCAATCTAGAAAAGCCATTTATAGCTTCCAAATAAATCAGCAGTTCATTAAGATACGAAGGAACAAAAAACTTGGGTGTTAACTTCCCATAACTCATGAAATATCAAGGTATTATTGAACGATATAGTCATTTCTCTTAATTCATTATTTTATATTTTTTAACAGTTCCAACAAAATAGTTCTTCAAAAGTACAATATACATCAACAAATTACACAACTTCATAATTTTCTCGCTAGCCATATCAGTATGTTCAAATAAAACTTTAAAAATTCTAATTAAAAGATTTTTGACAGGATTCAAAATGTACTGTGGGACAAAACCATAAGATTTAAGACCATATCTTATAGTCAACTAACGAAAAATACAAATCCTTTTACTCTGAAAGAAATTATATCAGCAACCTGACGCCATTTAAACAAGATAAATTCTTAGTCTTTTACACAAAAAACCAACATGAGAGGACCATTTCATGTTATAATCAAACATCAAACCAAGATACATGACTGTATGAGAATGTTGAATCTTTTCACAACTACAATAGTAATTAAACTGAAAACTAAGAAAATGACAAGCAATGCAATTACAATCAGCCAACCATAATTTGATTTCAGATTTCTAAAAACTATTTTTTTGTTTTTTTTTTTTTTTTATAATTGACATGGATTCTGTTATTAAAATAAAATTTAATTAAAATATTTAAATCAATTTGCAAGGTATTTGTTGCTACAGATAAAGATTTATGGGAAAACAATATAATTAGATCATCAGTAAACATAAACAGTGAACTTCTCAGATTCATCCCACAAATGAAATTTGAGACACTCAGTAAAGATATGAACATGTCACTGTCTAACTCATACTTACCAGTGTGTAACTGCAAAGTTAAATAATGCAACAAACATAAATACACATGTTGCAACATGAATTTTCCTGATGACAGGAAATGACTTCAAGATCCTGTTATAAGATGAACAACACTGCAGTTGAATGGTTCAAACAAGTTATTTCAACTATAGTAATAAGTACAAAAATATTAAAGTGCCAAAAAGTCAAGAAACCCTCTTTGAGTACTTATTTAGCGAGTCAAAATGGTATCGCTTTTAACTAGTTTTTCATGATTTTTGAGAGGTTAAAACTTTTTTATTAGTACAATACACAAGAAAATTTTTTGATTGCCATAAACATCTACAAAACCATTGCAAGTTGTGCAAATTTGAGATTTTTATCAGCAGCCCTATCAGAGTTATTTAAAACCAATATTTTAATTTAAGAAAAATTAATTTAAAAAAATCATAACAGTTTAGAAGTAGGTGGTATATCACCATTAATGTTATTTATGGTAAAACATATACTTACACTTAACATATACTTACATATAAAACATAATTCAAACTGTGTGTGCCATCCCTGTCTCTTGAAAATAGAAAGGAAAGATAGATAAATAAACCTCTGGACTAATCTTTTACCTTGAGAAAATTTGATTAAATTGCTTTTTGTTTCATTCTTCTACAACCAATAGTTTTTTAGTTATGATTTTTTTCCATAAATCCTTACAATCACAGAAATAGGTGTGTGCACCATAACAAAAATGGCTATCACCGGTAAGCTGCTGAAATAAAAAATTTAAAAATATAGTTTTAAGGACCTGAAACAAATGGATAAGTTTCAATTTATTTTTTTTTGGTCAAGCAACCAGCTTATGTTTTTTTGAGACACTTCAAATGGTCCCACAAGTGAATGAAAAAGTAGAAAACCAATGAATGCTTCACCTTAATGTTTTGGCAATGGAATTTTCACATTTTTGGGCTGCTACATCCAAGAGTGCAAGCAAGAGGAGACAATCTCTTTCCCTTTATAATAAGTGATGAAACATATTTCTGAAATCTCAGGGTATGATTAATGATGATTACTTACTGCTTAATTCCTTTTTCCTTTTAATTTTGTACTTTTTCTAGCCTAGAAGAGACTGAACAAAAGGCGCAATCTGGAACTATGATTTAATGATTGTATCCAGGCCTCTTAATATAAAAACCACACAAACTATAACAAGAATTTTTCAGCAGACCTCTACTGTTGAATTCCTGTCTCTGCATGAAAAAGTTTCTTAAGAGAAGACTGCTACACCGTTATGAATAAATGAACTCAAATAAATTATTGATTACTACGAGATACTCTTTCTATGTTATTATTTCATATATTACACTGTTATATAATTATTATGTAAAGGCCACAAGACAAGTAGTTAAAAATAATTTAATTAAATACAAATAAAGTAAAACAGATGTAAGAAATAACAATAACAAAAATAATAAACCAGCAATACAAATAATACCCAAAACATACATTAAAAGCAAGCACGAATAAAAATAATAATTGTAAAGAATTGTAATTGCTTCAATGTTTAATATAACACCAAAAAATATGTAAAGTTGTAGAATGGTTGTAGATAGGTGTTTTATGTGTGCATGGAGGACCAACATGTATATATTATGTATAGTAGTTGATGTGATGTAGTCATTTAAATAAATAAGTACCATTTCTTGGTTAAACGATTATTTATTATCATAAATTGTAGTATATGCGTTAATGACATTGAAGGTATAATAGTATAACATAGTATATATACATAGTATGAATAATGAACTTGTATGATGACATAAAGGACTTATGAATGTTTTACTTATCATAAAAACGTAAAAATAATAAAAACCAAACATAAAATATAGTTTAAGAACAACAGTATTCTTTTTCAATTTCATATACAGTAATAAAATATATTAAATAACAAATTAACAATAAATTGTTCTTAAATCAAACTTACTTTTTTAATTCTGTTTATCACTATTAAAATTCTTCAACTGTACTCTCTTATTTTAATAAAAAATGACTAAAGCAGAAATTGCAAATTTAATGACAGCTGTACTGATTAGATGACAGCTGTACAAGGTGGGGAATCCATTGGAATACTATCATTATCATCTTCACTATCAACCATGACATTATCATTATCATCACCATCTTTAACAGAAGCATCATCTAATCGTTCAACATTAGACAAATTAAATGTATAATCAATAGACTTCGTTGTTGAAGGTTTGGCAAGGCTTTTAATACATTTCATAATATTTCTATTAACTTCACTGTAGTCATCTTGATTCTTATAGTCAACAATTGTAAAAACTTCTTTTGGGTTCAGATATCTTACAAATGCCTGCGCCTCTTCCAAAGAGCAGTGAGTAGAATATGGTACTCTAATCATTTCACGACAATCAGAGTGAGAATTGACTAACGCATTTTTATTACCGTTTTTAAAAGACCATGCACAAGGTTTAATGGCACGAATATTGCTTGAACTTAACGAACAACAGATAGCACATTGGTAAGGATCACATATATCAGCATGTATTCTATGTTTATTTGCATTGTAATCAGTATTGCATGGAAATAAAACATCATCCAATTCTGGAATATATTTATAATACAATTCATACACAGAAGCTTGTACTCGGATCTTACAATTCAATGCTTTACTTACATCTAACATGAGTCTCTCATATGCAAATTTATACGGTAAACGTAAGTGAATTTCATGGTTTGGAGATGAAGATAACCACTCTGATACTAATTTTACAACCAAAGAAGAAGTTTCACTTCGTAATGGAAAAGTGGGAAATTTAGATTTTGCAAAAGTTGTATCCAAGTATAGATGAGTTATCGATTTAACACTACCATCACTGTAATGTAAAGATTTCAATTTTGAAATATCATTCGGATAAATTCTAAAATCACCAGTAAAAAGAGCACACTCATACTCATGTTCAAATAAAAACATTACAGCACCTATAATATGTCCTGAAGGAATTAATGTGACACTTACAAACACAGAATTTTCATCACTCTTTTCACTATGATCAGATATAATTATAGTCTGCTCTACTGGTATACTTATGATTTGTTCTTCAGGAATAAAACATGTTACATTTTTATTGCTTAAAAATATTCTTTTAGTAATTTCAGAACAATATAATATTTTTTCTTTACATTTTCTGAAAATTTCACCAACTCTCATAGCATAATTTCTATTTGTTAAATCTATAAAATGATCTGTATGATAATGAGACAAAAAGAAAGCTGAACACTTATCTACAACATCAGTAGAAAAATTGTCTACAGCAATAAAATCAAACGTTTCACCTTCTAAATGGCCTTTATATTTTAACATATTAGAACCTGAAAAACAAAACAAAACAGAAACATTGATCAATAATAAAAAAGTAATTATACAGTGAACATGTTACACATTAAAATCTATAAAATATTTTGTACAGATACTACAGTTAAGTCAAATAATTCCCAGCCATATCCTTTTAAGTACAAAATAATTTACTTCGTTTTTTTACTACTTTTTTTTATAGAAATGTGCTGCTATTTAATAATTTTATTTCACTTTTTTTTAAATGGTTATTATACATCATAAGTGAAATGATGGCTAATCATAAGAGATCATTCCTTGGAGGAAGAAAATGGCTCACAGAAAAGTCGTCAATCTATTATACAGTAATTTCATAAATTTATTTAACATCCCAGGTCCACAGATTTATTTAAAATTTAAAGAAAAGCTTTTTAACTACAAAAAAAAAATTATTTATTAAAAATTAAATAAATTATAATTTATTAAAAAATATTATTTATTTAAAAAAGTAGTTATTATGTGTTGTCTGGAGACAACACATATAATAACTACTAATTAATTTTCAGTCTTAACAATGATCAATTCCAGGAAAATAAATGTTAAATATTTTCCAAATCTACATAAACTTTATCAATTTATAAATTATATCTAAAGATGATTAAAAACAGACTGAAAAAAAAACTACTTTGATTTGTTCAATGAATGACGATAACATTTGACAAATATGAAAGCACTTAAAATAATTAAAAATAATCAACAAATCACTTTCAGTTTACATATATGCACATTATATAATTCCAGCGGATGATTTCCTGTTCAATTATCCAGCTCTTTCTTCACTGGCAACATTGTAATACTGTTGTTAGGGATACAATCTTAAAAACGTTAGGAGCTTTGTAGTATAAGTTCAACAATAGATGTGTGATCAGAAGTATACGACATGGGTTCATAAAAACAAAAATACTAAATCTATTTAATTCAATGACTTTCCCACTTCAAAGTAGGCTCTTTTTGATGTAACACACTCTTATCCCAATGATGTTTCCATCATTGTAAACATTTATCAAATTCATTTTTAGTAAGCATCATAAGTTCTCTTTTCTCATTTTTTTTTTTTTTTTGATGTCTTCAGTCTTCAAATCTCTTTACTTTAAGCAGAATTTTAAGCTTAAAAAAAGAGCCAAAAATCATAGATAGGAATGTGTGGTAAGGAGCCTGAAGAAAAATTGTATGATCCCATGTTTTATCAAGAATATGTGATTAAATTATGGTACATGGGCTGGAGTGGTTGTTGTTCATCCATTTTTCCAAATATGTGGTCTCTTGCATAGAACATCTCTTATCTGACAAAGAACAGTTATGTACTGTTCTTTAGTAGCATACTCATGATGAAACGTGGATTAATAATCAAAAAGACAGTCACCATGACCTTCATATTGTTTCCTGATTACCTGGCTTTTTTCCCCACAGAAAACTTGGAGTTTTCCAATGGGATGACTATGCCTGCCTCAAGAGTCATGGTCATAGAATCATGCTTCATCAAAGGTTGTTTTTTGTTTCATAAAATCAGCATCACCACTAGCATATTCAAGTTAATGTGAATGTTGGAAACTGGATGGCAAATCACGTCATACACTACATAGCTGTACAATTTATATACTGTCAGACCTAGGAATTAACATTACATAGAATTAACGTTACATGGTGGCAACAGTAGTAGAATCAAACAGTGACTGACAGGAAACATTTACTTGTAAGTGTGTGATGAAGATTTGATGGAGCTACATCATGGTGAGATAGGCAACAGAAGGCTGAGATACGTTTACAATCAGGAAAACTAACACAAATTACTACAATTAAACACATGGGAAGTAATATTTCATCAGATGAAAAAAGCTTAATAGATGCTAAGGCTAAGAACCATAGTACAGAAAGAGATGTTTACTGTTGTTAAAAGTGTAATGCTCTGATAAAAAATGAAAAACCTGATGAAAAGTTTAACCTAAAATACTTGCAAATACACCTCCAAGACATGAAACCCAAGAGAAAAAAAAGGGATAAACTGAGGCTTTCAAGATGTGGTACAGGAAAATAATTTTCAAGGTTTCTTAGGCAAATAGTGGAAAATTAGGAAGTATTGACAAAAGTGGGGTAAAAAAAAAATTACTATCAACAACAGCGAAAAGAAAGAGAAGTATGACTGGTCACTTGCTTTGACATTTCAGTTGGTTCACTATGTTGAGAGAGCTTAATGTAAGAAAAAATCATGGGATGACATTAAGACGTAAACAAAAGTTCATGGATAAAGTGAAGAGGATAGAAAATATAAGGAATTTTTAAATTGGCTTGAACAGAAAACTGTAAGGTCCACCAACCTTTGGGTTGAGAAAAAAACAGTCATAAAGAGACTCACTGAGCTTTACTACACCACAACCATTACATCCAAGTCTCAGAAAATGAAATAAAGACTATCGACAACCTAACCTCCATATTATCCGGCCTAGTTAAAAAAAAATAATTGTCCTTAATAAAATAAGGAATAGTTTATACAGTTAAAGCATTACAAGCAGGCGTCTGCTGCAATAATTCTACTTGCCATGAACATAATACAAGTTGAGACATGCAAAGTGTGGATTTCCCCCACCCTGCTATCTCCTCTTCACTTCAGTTGTGTACTAGATGTCAGAAAGTGCAGAATATGTTTCTTATTATTATTCATACTTATGAGAATAATTTTTTGTTTTGATGTGCTTTGTTTTTTTAAATGTAACAAAATGGATAATAAAAAAAAAGGTTCTAATGATTATAGATAATATATTTTTGTGGCATGAACATTTAAGAGAAAAGCTTAAGAGAACCTTGTTCAAAGACCATCTTTTTAAGTTTATCAAAAAGGAGGTAATTTCTGGGAAGTAATTGTACAGCAGCAATGAGATGGGTTTAAATTATATGATACTACCTACAAAAACACTTGCATCAAAAAAAGCCACTGCTCCAGGATAAAAGAAAAGCAAGGAACACATCATCACCTTGGCTTACAGTAATGTAACTGCCAACGACAAGCTTAAATTAACATTAATAGGAAAATCAAAGAAAGCTAGAGCGTCAAAAAAACTGAAAAATTAAAATTAGAAATCACTACTCCTATATTACACACATCGAAAGAAAGCAAAGATGAATTCAAAAATCTTTAAAACCTGGTTTCAAAATGAAATCAGACTGTAAAAAAAAATTTGAAAGACAACAATCTGTGAGAAAAGCTGAGCTACTTCTTGATAATGCACCTTCACATCTAACCACTGGAAAAACTCACACATGGTGACATCAAAGCTTTTATTTTTATCTCACACACAGAGACTTCAAAGCATTTATTTTTATCACCCAATGTGACCAGGCATCCTTAAAATGCTAAAGAAAAGATACCTTCAGCATCTCCTCAGTTCAGAAGTATAAAAAGGTGTTTTTATACTTCTGTATGAGTGGGGCAGGAAGTGTGCATTTAAAGAACTCCAGCCTGTTTGACTTTTTTATTATCCAGCCCTCCCTTAAGCTATTAGGCCAGATAATGGGAGTCTACTGTAAGATATTTATTTACATTTTGCAAACAACTGATTACTTTATTTTTGTGCATTAACACACTTGAAATTCTCTTTTTGTGTGGTTTTTCTATTTTCTAATGATTTTACAGTTAGCAGTGGTTTATCATAAAAAGCAGCAAAAGCCAGTTACTTTCTCTGATAGTAACAATGTTTATTGTACACTTAGTTGTTAGGTTTACTACATACCCAGTGATGGTACTGCTAGTACGGCAGAATATTACTTGTATTCAATGGAGTTGGCACATAGATAATTTGATCCAATCAAGAAGGCAAGAGAAGCCTTTTCATTTCACTCCTCACTTCCCCAGTTATGTGAAAATGGTTCGTATTTTTCAGTGTGCCAGGTCACATAAAACCAATAGTCAAGGATTACAAAACACAACCACACCTTTTAAATATTTAAGAGCTATTCTTAGTCATGACATAAGTCTAATAGGGAAGAACCAGTTTTAAATTATTCCTTCATACAGTTGGTATTATCATCTCAAAAAAGATCAATATTAAATTAAATAAGTTAGGTACAATATATTTCCATGAAAGGCAACAATATAAATATATAATTAGATTTTAATTCTTTCTTTCCTATTTTGTTGGGCGAGTAATATATATACATACTCCTTCAATCGTCTACAAGAATAAAATAAACAATGTTTTTTTAGAAAAAAATTATTTCCCTCATAAGATATACTTATGTGACATACTTCCATAAACTAATGAGAAAAACTTTTAAAAAATCAAACAGTTGGTCATACATAATGAATGACCAAATCCAACCAAACATCAGTTTGAGAGGATTCACAGATTTAGTACTAGATCAAATACATTAAAACGTACCATTACAAAGACTCTCAAATATATCGTATCAATAAAATATTTAAGAAATTAGTAAAATACAAAAAAAACGTGTACAATGTTCAGTAAAGTTGAAAATTTTAAGATTTAAACAAATAATTTACAAATGAACAGTAATTTAATATTACACAAATAAAAACTTCGAGTCATTACAGTAACAAAAATTAGTTGAAATATTCTTAACAAAAATTACAAAATATTTTAAATTGGTTGCAATCAAGAAAATCACCTGCAGCTACTAATGACTTATTTTTTAAAGTAGCGATTCACAGCCACAACAGATGTGCATCTTGCTAAACCATCTTCACAAATAAATAATGTTAAAGAGGAAAACAGAAAAATTTCAAAATAAAAATTACTATTTCTACTCCTTATCATCATCATAACCTCAAAATATCCTACGTTTAAAAAAAGCAAACATAGTATTAAAAACTTAAAGCAGTGTTTTAAATACGAAAATCTAAAACAATTCACTCACTGTAAAAAAACTGTTCAATCAGGGACAGTGACTTGATCAAATACTCTCATTAAAAATACCCATAAACTCTACCGAATAATACCGCCAAAATTTCGATCTACACAGTAGTGGCGAATAGACAGCGCTATCTTGTAAAATATTAAGACTGTGAAATGTCGAATACTGGGTCAATTAAAATCTGATGTGGACTATATGACTTCCTTGTATGTCTATTAAATTACATACGGAGATTTTTCTAAAATAAAAAAAATGTGTTAATTTATTCTGAGATATCAAGGAAAACAATAACTAAAAAAAAATAAAAAATATGAATTTAGAAACTAGAAAAAATATTTCAAAAAAGAGTTTTTCTTTTAATCATATGTGAATTTGAATAAAACCAAACATCGTCAGAAAGTATCTTAACTGTCTGAGGTACATTAATTTTTTTTTTAAATTCACTTATCCATCAAGTAAATATTTGAGATATGGAATCTTTGTTTCCTTCACCTGTTACGACTAGCAAAATTAAATGGTATTAATGACACGAATACTGAAGTCATTGCACCAAATTTCATCCAATTCATCCATCTAAAGATATCAGAGAAAAAACTAATTGGGGCGTGCATCTACGATGAGTGGCGGGATTTGAACGTGACGTCTTCTCGGACTTAGTGTTTGAAACGGTTACTGTCGCAATTATCAAACAAAATAAATCGAATGTCTTTTGTACATATTTCTTTTTAAAGAGTTTATTAACTTTTGATAATATTTACAACTTTAGAAAATAATTTCTAGGTTAAGGATGTTTTTTGATTGAAATCACTAAATATTTTA
>JAAAKQ030296265.1:0-10232 GCA_010016005.3 Zanna intricata
ACATTTGGCGGGATTTTCTATTGCCGCACTCATGTTTTTAGGTTATAACTTGAGAACGCGCGATCGAATGATACTCCGCCTTGCACAGTTAGAAGCGTACTGAGCCGCTGCACACACAAATGTCAGAATGGGGGTGCTACCCCAATTTCTTTTCCCGCTACGCGTAAACGGCGGTTACTTTGCTGACGACTCTCGAAGTTATATGTAAAAATTTGTCATAATTAAAAAACACTTAAAATATATCGATTTATTGAACGAGTAAACATGATTTACAATAATTATTCTTCCTTCCAACTATTATTTATTTCTTCCTTAATGGTGCTGTTATAGATGGAACTAATTTTGATTGAATTTTTCAAATCTTTCTCAAAAAATAGATAATAAAAATGTATATCAGCCATCATTAAAAGAAAACTGCCAAAATTTTCAAGAAAAAATCAAAACAACAAAAATCTCTGGATCAAACTAAATTTAAAAAGCATACATTGAAAAACAAATCTCCTGGGTTGATTTACATCAATTATATTATTATGGCTATAATTAATTTTTCATTCGGGAAATTTATCCATAGATTTAAAAAACAATAGATCAAATCATGGAAAATAGATGTAAATTTTGATGTGACAGCCACCACTTCAAATCACTTGAATAATATAAGATTTATATTAGCATTACATTTTTATAAAACGATAATATGAACGAAATAAGACCCTACAAAAAAGACCCTCTATCTATAGACCCTCAAAAACTCCAGTCGTAGCCCATCCATCAAGACTGAGTATGGCCTACTGGCTACAACAGATGTTTTTCCTTATCAGCACATCAATTTTCTTACAATTTTGATCTTCTTAAATGAAGTATAATAATATAAATTCTAGATACAAACCTGGTTAGGTTTGTACTGTATCTGGTTCATTCCGTAACAAGATACAAACCTGATTAGGTTTGTATCTGGTTCCTTCCGTAATCAGATACATACTTTTTTTATGGAAAAGATTATATTCTTCTGGTAAAGAATGGTGTACCTCAAATAAATTTATATCTTTACCATTTATCTTTAACACATCTTTATCTTTACCACTTGGTGATTTCAGGCATGGCACTTTCACACATGCTAAAATCATTCATTTCCATCTTCTGAAGAAATATCACCTAACTATGGTCCCGAAGGAAAAAGATTAAATTAGGCAATCCCACCGGGTTGGTCTAGTGGTTAGATTCGTCATTGCAAATCAGCTGATTTCGAAATCGAGTTCTAAGGTTCAAATCCTAGTAAAAACAGTTACTTTTATACGGATTTGAGTACTAGATATATCTATGAAATATATATAGTGAATATCTATGTCCTTTAGTGGTTGGCTTTCAATTAATCACACATTTCAGGAACGGTCAACCTTTCTTTTTATCTGTTTAGCCTCCGGAACTACCCTCAGGTATTACTTCAGGGGATGATATATATGAATGTTAATGAAGTGTAGTCTTGTACAATTTCAGGTCTACCACTCCTGAGTAGTGTTGTTAATTGAAACCCAACCACCAAAGAACACCGGTATCTACGTACGATCTAGTATTCAAATCCGTATAAACGGTCAACTTGAGACTTTTCAAGACTACACTTCATTTATATTCATACATATCACCTTCATTCATCCTCTGAAGTAGTACTTTACAGTGATTCTAAAGGCTAAATAGAAAGAAGAAAAAGAGAAGAATTAAATTAGGTATCGGGAATTGAACCCAAAATTTTTTTTTATATTAAGAGTATCATTGTAATCATTATGTTTATTAATTTACCAATTGGTAAATTAAATACCAGTTAATAAAATTAATTAAATAAAATTAAATAAAACTTTTTACGCAATATTTATAATAATTATCTAACAAGTAATAAAAATAGAAGGTTATCTTTCAATAAAAATATAATATTAAAGTAGAAATTATGTCTATATATAAATATAAAGTAATTAAACCTTGAAATGTTTTGAATTTTTTATTTTATGAATTTCTAGGAAAAAGTTATAATTTCTTTTTTCAAATAATTAAACATCTTTATTAGCTTACAATTAAAATATATATTAATTTTCATTCATTTTAATTTTATCTAATTCAGTAATCTTGTCTTAAAAAATAAAAAAATATTATCATTAGTAAATAATCAAAAAATAAATAAAGATATTTCTATTAAAAATATAATAATTTACAACAGACAAAATAAAACTTTAAAATTTCGTATAAGTAAGAAATAATGAAATTATTATGTTAATTGAATACCATTGGTTTATTTTCAAATTTAATTACTCCAGCTGTTACTAAAAATATATTAATCTTTATTCATTTTATTTTTATCTAATTAAATATATCTTGTCTTAAAAAATAAAATATCATCTTTAGTAAATAACCAACAAAAATAAATAAATAAAAATATTTCAGTAATAATAAAGTAAATAATATAATAATTTATAACCGACAAAAAACACTTTTAACATCTCGTATAAATAGGAAATAATAAAATTATTATATTATCTGAATACCATGGATTTATTTTCAATTTTAATTACTCCAGCTGTTACTATTTGTGTAGCCTTTAAGGTATATTACACTACATGAGTCAGTTACATTGACAAATACCAGTCAATAAAAACAAAAATTTAATACAAGTGCAAATAATCTGAAGATAAAAAAAAGAATGACAGAGATGTATTTTACAATATCAAAATAATCATAAAAGATATATGAGTGCTAAAAACTTTGTTTTATAATAAAAAAAATGAAAATTATGACAAGTTTATTTTCATAACTTTTTTTCAACGGTTATCATATTAATACACCCGGACACGCTTTTAGGAATTAGTTGCTGCGGAGTGTCGTGGCAGCAGTCTGCCTACCCTGTCAACCTCCATCTGGGGACTGTCCCATAGAGATCCTTCCAGCTTCTTCAGAATGGACTGACCTCCGTTTTTGGAGTCCCTTCACTGGGAGGAGGGCTACCTTCCCGTCCCTAAGTTACAAGTTTCAGGGATGCATTTCATACCCCTTTCACTTTCCACGTCTCTCACATAGCTGGAGGTTTCCTTGTGACATTATCGGGGAGTTCCAACCCATTCACTCTTGCGTGAGGAAGGAACAGAACACCCTAGATATAAGGGCTACTTTCCTGGCCCTAAACGTCGCCACGTTTTGTCCCCAGGCGTTCAGTACTTTTAACTCTCAAATTAAACAAGAAATGTTACAAAAGCGCTTATATACATATAAAAGAAACAATAAAAATTTTCATAGATCGTGTGCTCCGATGTATCTGCTTGATCATAATTCTCACACTCTGGGGTCTCTCTCTTACCGAATCTATGCAGGTATGCCGCGAAGTTTCCATGTCCGGAGAGGAATTGGATGAGATAGTATCCCACTTCTTTGATCCTCATCGGTTACGTGATTTAACCCTGCGAATAAACCTTCTAGTCCAGGGTTTCTCATTGATGAGTTCCCACCTAGTCTACCATTCCTGTGCCATAAGCTTCCTTGCTTCTCTTCGCGACATATCTTCGCGTATTATTTGTCGTATTTTCGTGCCCCTCAATCGAATCTGGGGAACCCCAGCAATGTCCTCCACCGCATTATACGATATCGAGTGATATGCAGAAGTCGCCTTTATCGCCGCTCTCCGTTGGAGTGAGGAATTGAACGAAGACGAGTGGTGTACTATTCGAGGAGAAACAATAAAAATGTTAAAATTCATCAATAACATTGATCTTTTGATAGAAACCAAAACAAAATTTAAAAAATTTTGAATGGCGTGGATTTATTGTTATCAGAAAAATTATTTTTGAAAATTAGTTAGTGTAAAACAAAGTTAATAAAGGATAATACATAATTAAATATTAGGATCTCTCTCTCATTTTTCATTCTCTCCAGCGCCCCTGTTCACACTGGCACTGCATACAGCAGTGTCGAAGTGACACCGAGAGGATGAGCCATCGTTTGCTGGCTGGTTACCCCTGATAGTTACTGATCAATCTGGACAGCGTATCAAGGGTCCTTCCTACTTCGTTGATGACCTCTCCTAGCTGGTGGTTGAAGAGGTCAGAGCGTTCCGATCACACGCCAAGATACTTTGTGCCACTGAACGTGATTGTCAGCTTCCGTATCCGCCTGCGGCCCACCATGGCCACCATTGTGATCTTATTTGGGGCCAAACTCAGACCTTTCTCCTCTAGCCAGTTGCTCACCATGCCGATCGCCTCTTTTGCCGACTCCTCGACTTCTGCCTCTGTTTTTCCAGCAACCAAGAGGGCTAGATCGTCAGCGTATGCGACCGTTTGAGTCAAGGAAGTTGTATTCTCAGGAGGTCGTCATACACCATGTTCCACATCTGGAGACTACGTACATCATGTTAATTTACTGAAATGTTACGCATTTCCAGCTATTAAAATATCAATTGTAATAAAAACCTCTGTTGTTCTTTTTTTAATTTCTCAAGTTGCCCTAAATAAAAGAGAATCTGATAAATTATTCCATGACTTTCTCGACTATTAATAATAAAAATTAACAAATTTGCTGAAGTAAATTTTTCTCTAAATTTAACACTACCTTCAATAGAGGATAAAAATAAGAAAAATAAATTTTTCAAAAACTTTTTCTGCATTTTAAGTCCGAGTCAATCATTTAAAAAAATTGTGAACATACCTTGATAGTTCGATATATGGAATATAAACTTTCAAAAAATTTTTGAAAAATATTTAAACCAAAGGGAGATAGAGCAAAAGAACAAAAACATGTATTTCAATTTTAAGAGATGGGGGTAGATAACATGAAAAAAATAATTTTTTATTATTTATATATAGCATAACAAATTGTAGATAACAAATTGGTTTTAATAAGTTTTTTTCTAAACTTACTATCAAGAAAATCGTGCCCAGAGGAATATAATCCCCACATACGAAACATACCATCTGCGGTCCACGTCCAGGACGGAAACAGTTTAGTACAAAAGTTCTATTTAATTAAGCTGGCTAACGGGGCTCCGAGCATTCTTTCCCACGGAGATCGAATTTGATCGGCCTGATTTCAACTACAATCCTAACAAGGACTGGATTTGTCGGCCAGCTGCAGGTACGAAACCTTTTAACTGATTATGGACACGGATTTACACTACCTTTAGAGCTGGCGATTTGGCGGCTAGGGTCGAAGTGATTGCAGGTGTAATGGAGACCCTTCCGCTGTCCACATGCCCCCCGAAATGGCAAGCATGTAGTAAAGAGCTCATGTATATCGGTGCATGGGAGTCCTGAAAACCTCGGCGTGTAGGCGCCTGGAGTCAGTCCAGAGATTGCGCATCCACTCTTTGCCAGAACATATGTCGGTTCCACCGGAGTACCAGACCAGACCTCCAGGGTTGGTAGCCCTGGAGTGGGGGTGTACCCCGGTGGCTAGCCTTGCTATAGAAGGGATAAGAGTCAAAATGGAACTTGAAAAATTAAACATGGTAGAGTTCACGTGAACACCCTCGTCTAGAGCCCGCCTTTTCGCCTGAGGCATACCGGAGAAAGAGCGTCGAAATAAGATGACTGGAGAAAAAGGCTAAAAGCATACAGAGAGCTCTTTACAAGAATGTTATCGCTAAAACAAAATATTTGGTGATTAGTAAAGAAGATGGCAATTTGTCGAAGCTTAGTCCTTTTCTCATCGCACGGGAGATCAATAATTGTGCTGAAGGTCCTGGTTAAAGAGATCCGGAAAACTTATAACGGACTTCATGTTGAGACTGGTTAATGATAATCTGTCACAGAAGATCCTTGGGCTAAAGAAGATAGGCGAGTTCAATGTAAAAGTAGATCGGCACAACATCCTTAAGGATGTTGTTGTTTGTCGCGATCTACTTAATTGTACGGAGCAGGAGATTGTAGAAGAGTTGACACTTCAACGTGTGATTGACTGCCGAAGGCTGAAAATGAGAAGAAACGGCGAAGTTCCTCCGTTTGTCTCTTATGTTCTTACTTTCAACAAACCGACATTACTAGAGAAAGTGCTAGCAGGAATACACCGTCTGAATGTGCGAGCTTTTGTACCGCAGCCTATGAGATGTTTTAGGTGTCAACGTTTTGGCCACACCGCTGTTCGTTGCGAAAGGCCACAAATAAACGTGTGTGACGAGGAAATCAATGAAGGAGAACCATGCAAGGATCCTCCTTCGTGCGTAAACTGCAAAGGACAGAATTCACGTAGATCAAAAAACTGTCCTGATTACAAAGAAGAGGTAGCTGTACAGGAAATGAAAAACCTGCAGAAGGTCAGCTAATTCGAAGCAAAGAAGATTGTAAGCGCACGCAAGTCTAGAACAAGAACAATTTATGCTCAGGCAGCAGCTGCGGTTCCTGCTCTAACTCTTGTTGACTCAGATTAGCTTCTGAATAAACTCGCGCCCACGCTGGCTACCATGTTTGAGAGAATTATAGACACTAGAATGAAGTCTCTCAATCAAAACAAAAAATTTGCAAAACCGGTGATAAGAGTACAGCCTCCAGAGAAACAACCGTCTAAAGACCACAATTCTCCTGAGTGAAAGAAGCCAGCAATTAAGCCAGAGGCTTTAGTGAGTCTGCACAAGATATTGGATGACGGTGCGAAGAAAGTTTCAAAGAATCCAGAGGAGGCTTTTAAGCTTCCTACAATTGGGATGATCTCTAAGATACAGAGAACACCAAAATCCACACAGGGAAACGAATCTCACAATTAAAATCGAATGGAATTTAACTCTCCTTTTTCATTTTTTGACGTTTCATGACCGCTTAAGTCCAAAAAACAAATATGTGAAAAGTGAGTTTTTTGTCCCCTATTACCACCATATAATTGCTTCTTGTTTGTATATTCTTTATAAATTAGTGTCAGTTTAGCGTATAAATTATATTACCAATTATTTACTTCAATTATACACTTGTAGTCAATTTACACTTGCTTTCACGTTTATTTTTAGGTCTCGGGTTCGAATCCCGGTCAGGCATGGCATTTATTTCCTGGGCACACACGCTACAATTCGTTCATCTCATCCTCTGAAGATATAACCTACTAACGGTGATTCCGGAGGTGAAACAAAAAAAAAAAAAAACCTTTATTTTTACTTAATTAATTTTTCTATCGTTGATATATTAATTATTAACAAGGTATTGCTACATATCATCGAATCAAAAAATAATATTCTAGATTACAAGTTATCAGAATTTTTTTAAAATAGAAAAAAAAAATTAAAATGTATCGGTTAAATGAAAGTGATTATTTTTTATGTAAAATTGACTGTATATTTTACTATATATGTTTTAAAGAAGCAAATAAAATAAACTCAATGCAATATGGAAAAATGCCAGGAACGTGTCGAGAATTGAACCCTGGATCTACAGTGTATCAACATATCTGAGCTAAAACATATCTGAGTTGAAGGTCGAGACCTCTATTATTCTTAGGCACTTATTATTAATAAACTTTATGGATTTCCAGAAAAATACTGATAAACTGTTGCATCATTTTTGGCATTTAATATACGTTAATATATGTATGGACCATTAACTAGCGTGTAATTATACAAAGTTGTAATTACAAATGATGAAGTCGAGTTTTATAGATATGAAACTTAATGATTTGATATTGTCAAAATATTTCATGTTGTTAAATTAAATTATACTTTCTTTTAAATATCAGGGCCCTTTACACCCTGTAAGTGTTTCTTGTTTTCAATGTTTATGTTTGTAACGTTTTGTGTTTTGTTTTTAAAGAAATGATAGGGCTCTTTACACCCTTATATATGACGAGCCTTACGGTGATTAATGATTAATTTTAAAAGAATGTGACGAGAGCTAATGACCATAGCAGTAGAAGTCCGTATAATTCCTAATTAAAAAAAAATATATATATGATAAAAAAATGTATATATCAATCGATAAATTTTGTAAAGATTTGGAAGCATTATTAAAACGTAATACAGCAATCTTTAAGGTTGTTTTTTCTTTATTTTTTACTTTGTGTTGTCAGTTTTACCTGTAAAGTGGCATCATTAGGCTTTTACATACGTTACAAAATTTTTATGTAATTTTTAAAAACAATTCTGATTAAAAAAAAGAATTGAAACACCATAAAACATAAAACCAGAATGTAATTTTAACGTAAGAACAATAAAACTTCTTCTTACTTCACGTTCAAACGCGTTAAGCAAACAAAAGATACTTTTTTTAATAAATAAAAAATAAATAATATTTTTAAATATTTAAATAATATAGGTGAAGATGAATTAAAAACTTAAGTACTGGTCCCTACGTACCTAAAATCCGCTTTGTTCCTACTTTTTATTACCATCAATTAATTTAGAAAATACCTCAAACTTTAAATTATTTAGAATGAGGAACACTCTTTAGTAAGGGTGTGAGTAAATGATTTATGTACTTCAGTTGGATACTTCCGACTCCACATAATTTTAGAGATAACAATGGTTTTAAGTCTGAGCCTGTTGGAGTCCTGAGTCAGTCAGCGCCGAGGTAGAAAGCTCCATTGTCAGCTCGTGAGAAATCGTGTCTTTCAGTGGTTTTTTTTGTATATATCTTGTGTTTTTTGTTGTTAATATTATTAAACTAAGTGTTGTGAATGAACCTGTGCGTAGTCAGCGAAATCCGCAGCGATTTCGCTGAAACATTAGTGATTTAAAAGTCGTACTATACACGAACTTACAAGGTTAGTTATAGGTTATAATTTTAATAAACTCAGTGTTATTTATTACTATGAACTATATTTAGTATTGCTATAACAATCTTGGTTACCCATTTTTGATATTGTGTGTCTAGTTTATAAGAAATAAGCCTTAAAGAAAATAAGCCAACAACGTGGTTAACCAATAAAAGCCACGTGCTTTTAAGCGCCAAGACCAGTTCCGACCAGTATCGATAGCGGGGCATAGACCACTGTTGAAACCGTAACTATAGACTACGAGGTTGAAGCCAAGTGCTGCCAACCTCTTAGACAATAAAATAAGACCGGGCTATTTAAAAGATAGGACTTAGGAAAATTTTCTAGTTCGTTTAGTTCTAGTTTTTATATTATATATTATTTTATATATATATATGTATATATATATATATTTTTTTATCCCAAAACCGGCGGAAATTTTTCCAACCTTTTTCTGACTTTAGAACATTACGGAGATGGACCAGGCAAGCCAGTCCCTCTCACCAGGTGTTAAAATATTCCAGGCAACAAGTAACAGCAATGTTGACCCGATCGACGAGATGTACAGCGGCCTCCAGAAAAAGGGAACTCCTGAAACCCCACCGGATGTGACGGGGATGACAGAATGCAACCTCAGAAAGGAGAGAGGTGCAGAAAGACACAGAAAGCCGAGCAACGGTTCTGACACCAGCGAGGGGAACGTCCCGGACGGTCTACTCAAAGCTATAGTTACCCTTGCCGAGACCTGCAAGAAGTGCAAAACGAATAAGCATTTCCGAGAAGCGATGGACAACGTGACAAAGATGGCTAAGGAGTCAAAACATACACGCCCCAGCCAGAATAAACAGACCGAAACAAGAGAGACGTACTCGCAGACTGAGGACACGAAGACCACAGATGTGACTAGACAGTTGGAAACAGGCTCCTTGTTTGATATGAAAGGAGTATTGGAAAGGAAGTGGCCGGCACAGGCCTTCAAGAGAACAAAGTTAGTCGTGGGTCTACCGCCCTCGGAAGAAAAAGCCGGAAAAATTTATGTGCTGGACTAAAAGCACAAGGACAAGGAGACAACCTTGTCACACCTAAAGAAGACTACTCCTGGCTTGATGAACTGGCTACAGGGTTCGGAAATTCCTCCTGGCTCTGCAGTAAAGGATATAGTTGGAGTGGCTATACTTGGACCGACAAACAGACAACAAACGGCAGGCGAAAACTATGCCGTCTTCACAGATGGTACCACACCGGTTGACCACATTCTGTAGGGACTCGGCAAGGTAGTAGACACACACAAGGAAGAGCTAGTGATAGCTGTGACGCAGGTGCACATGGTGGATATCACCCGGAAAATACTGGAGTACTGGGCACGCAACAACGATCTACTCAGAAAGGTAAAGACATCCGTTGGAAAAGACCTGGCAGACAACATCCTGTCGGTGAAAAGAGGGAAAGATGACACAGTTGAGGTAAGGGTTAAGGAAAGCTCCACGACCCTACCAAGCCTGAAGCTACGACTGCAGACAGCCGCGCCAGAC
>JAAAKQ030296276.1:0-10232 GCA_010016005.3 Zanna intricata
AATAACAAAATTCTTCTACCTCAGTAATCTTTTCTCTTCCTATTTTTATGTTCAGTGGTCCATCTACATTATTTTTAATATCTATATACCGGGATGATTCAAAAACGGCTTTGCAATTTTAAAAACATATAAAAATTTTTTGAGATAATTTACAGACATTAATGTCTTATTTCATGCAAAACACATGAAATTTTGACTCACGTATCTTATTATTACCGAATTCGGCCAACAATGCTATCACCAGTATTGTTAAAAATGGATACATTTATTGGTGTAGAATGTGTTCGCTGTGTGCTTTGGTTTCACAATTTGCAATCAGCAACTACAGTTTCAATGTAATTTTCGTAGAGAATTCGACAGGAGCCCTTTTTTTTCTCATTCTCTTTTACACCCGGAGGCAACTGGAATCACCTTTCGGCATGTCATCAGTCGGCCTCGTGTGCCGTAACAGTAGATTAATCTACACCCACCAGTTTGGGCTCCCGCAATGTAGCCCCTCCCCCATTGAAGTCTTCCTGAGATCATTAGGGTGCGGCAACCCTCCGCTTGTGGGGGACACGTCCTTCCTCCAAGAGGTTATTCACCCCACCCTACTAACCTAACTTAAAAGGGAGTGTCATGTGCATTAAAAAATGCGCTTGTGTCCCTTTCCCCACCCGTACGCGACCTCTCAAAGATAGGGAGCTCCTAGTAGGTAAACAGTTTACTCTTGGCACCAAACCTTCGTTGAGAAGATTGTTCTTGTTCTAGACAGAATGGCCCGTTCTTCTTCCAGGAGGCAACCGTAAATGATATCGTTTATTTGGAAATGCTTTAAATTTTTTTAATTCCTTATTCTTATACGATGATGACCAAGATGGATGCCATTACTATCAGCAATAAAAGACACTATCTCACTACGCCTAAAAGTCCAAAGTTTTATTGATACACAGTTACCTTGTCGGTGGATCGTTTATGAAGGTCCAATTACGGGGGAGTCTGGAATGAGATTGACTTCAGATAGGATGTAAGTCACATTAAAAATGGAAGCTATATCAAACCAAAGTGAATGTTTAAAGACAAACTTAATGCGTTTTTCTATGAAATGAAACTTCAACCCAATCTGCAACTTATCTCAACAAATTTTGATATGCTTTTAAATTTACGAAGTTCTTTTTGAATCAATCGATATATTTATATAAACAGTTTCGAAATTTGTGAATGATAAAACATTTTACTAACGGTATATCCCGGAAAAATTCACATAAATAAAAAGGCAATAACATATCTATTACTATTTTAAACATTAAAAATTAATAGCACGGTCAGTTATTAACGAAATTTTAACATAATATACCATACTATTTTACGGTATATCGAGTGGAACAATGGATTATGCGCCACGAAATAGGTGTGTTCACAACTAAACAGTGAGGTAATAAATTTTTGCTATATAATCTACATAAGAACTGTTAAAGAGTAGGTGTGACCGGTCGCATTACTTTTATTTGTATACCCTATTTATATTGAGTATTAAAGGGCAAAGCAAACTATTTACTTAATCATGATAGCAACACTGTAATTTTCAAGGCTTATGTCATGATAAAAAGAGATGAAAATATTACGATCTGTCTGTAAAAAAAAAAAAAAAAGAAGTAATTTCCATTGAAAGAAAATAATAATTACTGTGTTAATAGTAGTAATAACAATAGTAATAATAATAATAACGTAGACACAACAATCGGTTGCATAAATTTAATATGAAGTTACTGTACTAGTGACGTCATTTTATCACATTAAACCGAATGTAGTTCAACCGGGTCAATAGTTCGACATATCAAGTAATACATGCGTATGTATATATTATATTAACACAGCTTTTGCTTTGAAAATAAGTTCTAGAGGAACTAATTATAAATCCAAGCTTCGTTGTGAATCTTGTTTAAGTGAACATGTTAAAGTTTATTTATTTTTTACTTTAAGTAAGTTATATTTTAAAATAACTGTAACGTTTAAATAAATGTATTATGTTACTTAAATAATAAGATTTATTTACTCAGGGTTTTCTTTTTGTTCTCTTATTTTTGTATAATCACTAACATCTTAATCTTTGCACTGGTTTCTGTCTACATTTCATCTTCAAGTCATTTTTTTTATTCTTGAGTTACTTATAAAAAAAAAAACCTCTTCACATTTATTTACATCCTGCACGATTATTATTTTCTCTTTTGATCATACTACATGTAATTATATAATATTTAAAATTATTCATACTAATCCTACTTGCTATATTATTGTATTTTTTTTATTTTTTTATTCCCGTTGTTAATTTATTTTTATTTTTTTAAATTAAACATAAAATGATATTTATTTACTTTGTATAATTAATTCACCTCGTAAACTTGAACCATATGCGTGGGAATTTCGGAATGAAAATTTATTTGCGAATAGAAAATGATCGATAATTAAACCCTTCTGGATGAAAATAATATTGTCCATATCAAATAATTAGCATTTTGTATAATTTCCTTTTAAAGTTGAAAATACTAAAAAAAAAAAATAATTAATAAGAATATTAGCAATTTTATGCCAGTAGATATTTGATTAGAAATTTCAATGGAAATTCTATTTGATTATTATTAAACATTAACCTTTTGGCTACGTCTGGTAAGCATGTCTTACCAGTAAGCAGGTATTCAAAAGAATCGTAATATCTCGAGACACAAGTATTCTAGCGAGCTGATTTTTATACTGAATGAAAGAGAAAATTCTATACTTCATAACACATTCAAAAATACTGCCGATAAATTTTTTGATAAGTTACTTATACGACAGTTGCGAGGAACCGATTTTATGCATTTTTAGACGGCTAAAAAATTTAAAAATTTTTATATCAAATTTACCGTAAAAGTTCAAATTTAAAAAAAAAATGTAATAAAAAACATGGGTCACTGATCACTTGAAAAAAAAACCTTAGAAACCCCAAAAAAATAATTTTGAATTTTCTTTAGCGCGAAAAATTTTTCGAAAAATTTAACACATCAAAATTTTGTTTGTACCGTATGAATCACCAATTCTTTGTTAACTTACCCTAATTTTTTGAGATTTTTCGGATGAAAAATAAACGAGAAATGATGTGCGTAATTGAAAGTTTTTGTATCGGCCGCATTTAAAAATATGGCTGTAGCCAAAAGGTTAATACATCAATGTATATTTCTTTATTTATAGTTTTCTACATTTAGTTAAACTTATCATCTAACGTAGAAATTGATTTTTTATTTAAATATAAAATTAAATAAACATTTTTGGTTTCATAATAATCTCTTTCCTTTTATTATTCCAATTTGGCTTTATAAAGATAGAAATATTTGTTATTCAATTTTTACTAGTTAGTAAAAAATAATTCCAGTTGTTGTGTATGGCCAAGGTATAATACGTGGACAATACATTTTACAATCACTCCCATGTATTTCATTGCGTAAATCATTCCTTATTAATAAAAAATAATAATAAAACTCTAATTCAATATAATGAAGTTTGGAGACAAATGATAAAATTACTGATCTCCATTTTATCAGATAAAAAAATAATTAAATTTCACTATTCAAGTATAATAAAATAAAAACAGGCATATCTCATGATCCATTTTGGGACTTCTATTCTTAATTTACATCAGTAAGTTATCTTTTACACAGTTAAATATCTACATCCCAACCTCTGTAGAGAAGATACCCATCATATGACATTCCGATCGCCACACTACCCCCCTCCCGTTCCTTTTTTTTTTACCCTCCTCCCATGGGTTGAATCTACAAATTAAGTATTGTTCAACCCAGGAGGAAGTGTCTCTGCTTCTAACTGGGCCTCACCACCTACCTACACGGCAGTTCAGCCCCACCGGGTCTGGATCTTAATATGACATTTGCCTCTAACCCCGAAGACGGAGATATCGGATCCGGCTATCCCAATATCCGCCCCCGGAGGCGGTTTTTTTATCTTTTTAATAAACCCCACTGCCCACTCAAATGGGCCCCCACACCCTACTCCCCGCTGCCCCACACTCCCATTCCTACCCCTTAAAGGCTTTGTGTGAGTTAAATATCTACAATCTGTTCCAACAATAATATTTATTAGATGTGTAAAATATCTATGACTGACTTACAGGAGAGAAAACCCAACAACATATATCTTCGCTATATTTTCTCTTATTCTGATAGTCACTCTGTAATATCTAAGCCGGGGATGATAATGAAAGATTTTTTGGCATATGAAAAAATGCCTTTTCCTGACCGGAAATCGAACCCAGAAGCTCCGAATTTAAGATAGCACCGTTGCCATTCCATCAAGGAGATCGGTTTGAACTAGTTAAGAATGGACATTTTTTTTTTAACATCATGAAAAAAAGATTAAATAATTTAAAATTATATTTTATATATATATATATATATAAAATATAATATATTATAATATATAATTATTATATTATATATATTATATAATATATATTATTATATTATTATATATTATATAATATATATATTTATATAATATATTATATATATATTATAATTATTATAATATATATAATATAATATAAATATATATATATATATATATATATATATATATATGGTACTTTTATTGTAAACGCGAAAAATTCCGGTTTTCAGATTTCAACGGAAATATCCATTTGACCATCCCTGAATCAATAATAAGTGATACTTAACATTCATTCATTGGTTCCAGACTTATAGCCAAATAAAATTTTAATTAATGAAATATTGGATATTACAAGGTATAAAAAAATATCAGAAGTTATTAATGAATTAAAATTGTACGTACTTTTAAAAATGTGTAAATGTAATTTAATAGGCGTACAAGGATATATATATATATATAAAATACTAGATCGTGGATACCGGTGTTCTTTGGTGGTTGGGTTTCAATTAACCACACTTCTCAGGAGTGGTCAACCTGATATTGTACAAGACTACACTTCATTCGCATTCATACACATCATCCTCATTCATCCTCTGAAGTAATATCTTATGGTAGTTCCGGAGGCTAAACAGATAAAGATAGAGAGGCGTACAAGGAAAATCATTTAGTGTTCACATCAGATTTTTTTCGTTTATGCTCAGTAACCGCGAAAAACTACTAAAGCAACTTCACGAAATTTTAACTGTAGCTTCCTTATGATCCTTAGAATGTTTCTTAAATGTCACATCTAAATAAATTAAAAATTAAAAAAAAAAAAAAACCGGTATAAATAAATAACATAAAGCTTCTTTTATTAAATTTATGGTCATTGTTTATATCGATTATCATTGTCTAAGTTAATATCGACTTCTTTAAACAGTTATTATAATATGATTACTACATTTAATATATTAATATATTTATATATTAAATATATTAATATATTAGTATATATAATATACTAGTATATTTAGTATATTTAATATATTTAATATATATTTAGTATATTAGTATATTTAATATATTAATATATTAAATATATTTATATATTAATGTATTAAATATATTTATATTAATATATTAATATATTTGACAATAAAATATCGATTTGTATTATTATCATAATAAACGAAAACATAAAATAGTATTATATTGAAATTAAAGAGACATATATAAAAAAAATTTTGATAGTTTGAGGAATATTGAATTTCGATATTAATACCAACTAAATTTAAAATTGTGTGTTTAACTAAATTTAATGGGATTACCTATGTAGCGGTGACTTGCGAGTTAAGTAGCATCTGTAGATTGTCATAACCTGAACTAAGAATTTCCATCATTGGGGAACCCATAAACAAAATTAGCAAAAATTTGACTTCAAATTTTGCATTAACATTTCCATACTGCCTAGGTCGGTGGGACCACAGATAGAAAAAGGAATTTCCAAAGCGTTCTCAAATACCTAAAGAGCAACTTATACTCTCGACTCAAAATTGAGTTATATCTTCAAGAAATATTTTGGGTCTCAAATCAACTTTTGATAATTATTCTGAAATTAATTATTTGAATTTGAAAGATATTCAAATAGGTAACGTGATTAAAATATGTAACCATTCCCATATTAAAAATCAGAATGATAAAACTTCTAGACTTTGCTGTGCCAACGCTGTGGTAAATTAGTTCTTAAACAACTTCAATACCGTTCTGATTTCATTAAAAATTTTATTTTTAACATCCTTTATCTGAGCATTTCTTTGATTATTCTAAACAGAACAATAACATATATATTATTACACTGTAATAATAATAACATATATATTATTACACTACAATACCCAAGACATATTATTTACCCACAATATTTATAGTTCTCTCAATTTATCAAGTTTTATGAAATTTTTTTTTTTTAATCATTATTAAAATTATTCTTTTTTATCTGGTAAGTTGTGAATAGCGAAACTCTGATAGCAATAATCTACACATAATTATTAAGAAACTAGTTCCCTTTTTTGAAGTTCTATACACATATAGCGCAGGCGAAGCCGTGCTATTTCTTATTATAAAATATTTAAATAGCCTGTTGTCGTAAAACTAATAGAGCAGAAACTTTTAACTACTCTTTTTTTATCAGATCATTTATCATTTTTTTGTAAAAAAAAAAATATTTATAATCACAATAAAATACTATAAATAATTTATATTTCCTTACTATATTTTTAAAATAATTAAAATAAGTACTTAAAATAATGAATATTTAACGTATGTTTCGCCCAGCATCAGTTAAAATTCATATTGTATATTAAATAATATTAAAACATATTGTTTATAAGTTATATATACATTCTCTAATGATAGTAATCTATTATTTGTATTACTGTGATACACTGACTGTCCCAGGAAGAAATAAAAGCTTTTGATTTGGTATCACTCTGATATTGTTAACTGATATTGGTAACTGATATTGTTATCTGATGTCATTATCTAAACAGATGATCTGATTATTATCTAAACAGATAATAATTAGAACTAGAATAATTAAAAAGTGAGATAATTTGTCATTTATTAACTTGTTTTATTCAGTTTGAACAGCTGTTTAACAATACATCATCTGTTTTTAATCATTTTTGTCAGCTATTTTGTAATGAATAAAAAATATGGTATATCTTAAATTGATGTTTTTATTTGAAAGACGCCATTTTGTTTCCATAAATTCTAGAAAATTAAAATTTTCATAGAACATCGTTAAAACCTTGGTTAAAAGGTCTGTAAAGTTTCAGTAGAATTGGTGAGGGAATGGGCGAGTGAGTGTATGGATGAGCGTATACTCTCTTCTTGGAACACTCTATTTATCGTACATTATAACATAAAATACTAACACACTGTATATGGTATGTTATTATTAAATATACTGTATATTTTTATAATGTTATAATCACCATGTAATTCTCTCATATCCATAATTGTAAATTCATCCCGATATGCAAACAAAAACATTTCTAGTAATATTCATGTACATGTTATATATATGGATAAATAAGTAAATTGTTCATTAATTCAACAAAATAGGTTTACTAAGTAATTTGATATTCTAGCATATCCGTAATGTATTTTTTTTTTTTTTTTTTTTTTATTTTATTTCCCATTAAATTTACACCAGCATTAATATTTTACTTGCTATTATAGAAGATGTAAATTTTATAACAAAATTATCTTCATTTATTGGTAATAAATACATAAAAATGAAAAAAAAAAAGAATCAGTACGTTCTGACATGCGATTACAAGTTTTTTTTTTTTTTTAAATATAATTTTATAACATTATATTGTAATATTGCCAATAAAATTTAATAAATAACAGCGCTAGATCTGCTTTGCGAGATTATTTTATCGCCTTTTTTGTTCATGAGAAGTGGTGGCGGCTAGTTGGGGATGTGGACTGATTGGTGGTGAGAGCCGGAGAATTTCTTTGTAAAGTAGATTAACTTTTTGCATAATTTATTATTGTAAACTAATCTACGTTTCCAACAATACAATCTTAAAAATAGACCGACTTAAGTTGTAATATCTTGTACAACTTTTGTCACGAATTTGTGCATAAAAATTTTCACATCCATAAATACATTATGAGATTGATCTAAATAAACAGTTTCGTCCAACTATAGTAGGTGTTTCATAACATTCTTGAAACGTTATGTTGACTGTTTAAAGGACAAGCATATAATGACTAATTAAAACAGCTTTAAATTTGTATAATAACTGAGGAGTATTCTGAAATAAATTCAGCTCATTCGGGTCAAGAATAAGATTAAAATGTTAATCTACTTAAACGTACTCGGATCTTTGTTTCTACGGTTTTATTATATGTGTGCTGTTTCAGTTATATACCGCATTTAATTAGGACAAAAGGATTTGATATATGCGGATGGATTTAGTTTTTACACGGTATTAATTACTGTTGCTTTAACCCGTTATAAATGTTACACAACATTTTACTAACCGTATGAACAAATATTAATACTTGAACAGTTTCCTGTTCCAATTTAGGAAAAATATCTGAATAAAATCATGTAATTATGTTGTTAAATTAATTTACAAAAATAAAATTTTAAAGAAGTAATCTACTTGACCATAAATGAAAATAATGTAGTTCAAAATATAACTTACAAGTACATCCGATTATAAATTGTATCTGATCTACTTGTGATCGATTAGCTATTTAAATCATATATATAAATTTAATCCCAGTATAATACTTAACGTAAGTATACTTTCTCTGAAGGGAAAAATACTGAATTTTAAATTTTAAATCACTTTTTTCCTCCTTAAGAATTATAATACAAATCTAAATTTTTTAAAGAGCTAATTTTTAGGAAATCTTCTTTCGGTTAACAGCCTTTAAGGCTGGCAGTAAGGGTGGCAGTAGCTCTCCACTCTTCTCTCTTATCAACTTTTCTCTTTAGTTCCCAGTATCAATTACAGTTCATATCATCTATTATCTGTTTTATGAACTCTAAACGTGGTCTTCCCCTACAATTTTTCCCTTTCGCCACTCCTTCTATCACCCTTTTAACTAGGTCTTGATGTCTAAGAATATGTCCTATTAGTTGCACTCTTTTTCTTTCAAATTGTTTTAGCAAGCTTCTCTCTTTATTAGCTCTCCTAAATACCTCCTCATTTGATACTTTTTCTATCCAACTTATCTTCAGCAACCTTCTGTAACACCAAGCTTCAAAATCCAAAAGCCGCCTCCTTTTTTCAGCCTCACCAGTTGTTCATGACTCACTCCCATATAATGCAATACTTCACACAAATTTTCTTAGTAAATTCTTTCACAACTCAAGGCTAATATTATTTGATGTAAACAAATTTTTCTTTTTGTAAAAGGACAAAATTTTGTCTTTGCCTGATATTTCTGCTCACTATTTCTTTTCTGCTTTTTCCGTCATTCGTTATTTTACTTCCTAAATATTTAAACTCTTCTACTTCCTGAAAAGCTTCACCTCTCAATTCTATCGTTGTTTTATTTCCTTTGTTTTTAATGCAAACCAGTACTTTGGTTTTTTTTAATATTAATGCACATGTGAAATTCTTCCATTTTTAGGAATAATTACATCAAATTTTAACATTTTACGTGATAAGAAATGAGAAATCTGGATTGGTGATTTAGTGAGTTTCCTCTCATAAATTCAAACATTGATTTTTATTCCTTTTTATGTCCGTTATGATGATAATCGTAGTACCGCAACTTCTTATCGCTATTTGAAACCTCGCCTTGTTTTAAATTTCTTTTTTTTTCTTCTTGTTTAGGTTTTCTCCTTTAAAGAATGTTGGCAATCATCATAGTATTTTAACTTTTAATATTGCAGCTTTATACAATTTACACAATTACTATTGTAGTCTAACCAAAAAATACAACCTCCTCTATTTTTTTTATTTTTGTCTTTTATCTTTCCTTATTTGAATTTTTCCTCAATATCTCTTTGCTCTCTTGACATGACATAGAAACAGCAATTTTCATATTTTAATTACACTTCATTATTCATTCCTTTTTCTTTACCTTCTTAACACTTTATTGATTCTTAACTTTATTTCCCCGGCTAAATTTTAATCTTTATATCTACATCTAAGATGTTTCCAATCGATTAAAATAATGAATATTTAACGCATGTTTTTCCCGTTTCATTTCCACATGTTCCCATTTCATTTTTTTTTTGTCTTCAGTCATTTGACTGGTTTGATGCAGCTCTCCAAGATTCCCTATCCAGTGCCAGTCGT
>JAAAKQ030296287.1:0-27097 GCA_010016005.3 Zanna intricata
TCACCCAACGCCAAAAACCAACACAACACACCAAAAAAAAAAAAAACAAAACGGGGAAACGAAAGAAAAAAAAAAAAAAAAAAAAAAAAAAAAAAAAAAAAAAAAAATAGGATATATTTATTTATAAAAATTTTATAACATTTAGAATGAAGCATAATGAGATGCATAACAAAATCTATACAAAACAATTGTTACAGTTTATTTGCTAAGTAACATTCATTTTAATTTGATTACTTATTTTCAAAGAGTGCCAGTAACTTCATAATCTTTATCAAGTTATTTAAATATACAATTTAAATAATATTTGAAGGTAAAACTAATTGGTTGAACAAGTACTAAATGAATACATCTTTTTTTTTTTTTAGCAAAGTGTTATTTTTACCTTTGTTTAAATGTACCTGGTTGTATTTTTTATAAAAATATTTCTTTGCAAGGAATTGTTACATTATGCAATAACTTATATTAGTGATTGCAATATTCTTAAAGACTAAAAATTCTATGAGAGTGTGGTAGGTACATCCTTGAAACAGTTGAAAAGTTATATACTTAATTCTCTGCATAAATTTGTCAAGGTTTAATTGATTAATAAATTTAATTTTTATTATCACAGAAAATCCAGTTTCACAAAGATATGAGGCAGAAAATAGAATTAAAAATAACAATAAACAAATCTATAGGTTTACTACTACCCCAAGAAAAATAAACCAATCAAATCATCAAATTCAATTAATCAGTTTTATTAGGTATGATTCAAATTTTAAATTGAGGGATTAATAATTTTCTCTATTATATAAAGAATTTTGATTGTTGGAATGGCAATAAATACCATCAATGTTGAGGTTTATCTTTAGTTTATTTTTAGCATAACAGTGATGGATATTCATTTTTAAACTTCAGCTAAAATTCACAAAAATCTAATTTATTATAAAGCATTTTCAAATTTCAAACCTCCATCACAAGGTAGTTCTATCAAAGATTCTGTTCCAGCAATGGAACAGAAAGATTAGGAACAGCAGCAATGGAACAAAGATTAGGGTTCCAGCAATGATACCCAGTATGAAAAGGTTTAGTATCCATAGGGATTCTGAATAGTCTTCTTTAAAACTTTCAGCAAGGATTAGGCAAATTCAGTGAACAATGGTATTTTGTATTATTGAAGAGATTATCTTTCAAAAAAATTTTCAAAATTTGGAAAAGGCTGCAGGTTTTCATTCAAAACACTATTATTCACAATTTCAAATTTTTTGATAAGTGCTTTTATTTAGTCATCTATTGAAAATTGATTTGTTTCACCTTGCAAACTTAAATTCAAGTCATTGAGGCAATTCAAAATATCCGAGAAGTAAGGCTAGTGTTATGGATTCATTGCTCATCTAACAACTGATCATGCAGTTCAAAATCTGTATCCATTAAGAACACCTGCAGTTCTGATGTAGCTCAAATAACCAGCTGTTTAGCATTTTTTCTATAGAACGCCATCTCACTTCTGCGTGTAGAAGTAACTAAATGTAGCCGTTTCAGAATATTAATTTGAAAATAAATTAATTCTTAAGTCTGCAATATAAACTACTGCCCACCTTGATGGCCTCCTGGAGAACATGTTAAACCATTTGCCCTCTGATGAGTGTTTTAAGGATTGTCCTCTCACATCGGATGGCCACCACTGCTACCCACAGCTGTTTCCGTGGCAGATCGATCGTTATACTAACCTATTTGTCCTGCAAGGTAGGAACGGCCACCGCTAGTGACCATGGCTATTTCTCTATCAACTAGTCATTCTGCCACGCGATATCGGAACCTATTTATGCTTACCTAGGTGAGCATCTGTTGTATTAACAATTTTTGTTTTATAGTAGTTTTTTCTGTGTGTGTTTGCATACCTCCAATGGCATGTATACTGTGTGAACCACAGTCATGATTGGTGTTGGTTTAACATAAAAATATTACTGTTTATTTGTTTATTCTGTATGTTCTTATGGTATGGTAATCATTTCATCTTCCTTTTTAAAAATGATTGACAATATTGTAAAAGTTGTAGGAATATTAAATAAATATAAACAATTTTAATAACAAAATATATATAATTAGGCAACAACAAATAAATAATGGTATACAAATAAAACAAAATAAATAAATAAATAACAAATGTCATCAACATATTTAAGATTTTACATCAGATTCTATTTGATAATACAGTCGAGAAATAAAAATATTAAAAATAACTCATTCTAACCTAATTTTCACCACTGTTTTATATAATATAGTTACAAACCTTTTCTGATGTTATGCAAGTGAGAGTACACTAACTCTTATGAACAATAAAAAAATAGTTTTTATGTATTATTACAGAAGAGGACAGTTTCAACTAACTGTTTATTTAGTAGCTTCAATAAAAACAAATATTCTCAACAATTTTTCTATAAATTTAACCTACTAAATTGTGATGTCAATAAAGTACTGTTAAAAAAGAGCAAGATGACACCTAACTCAAGGTTTATATATGTAAACATATTATTTGTAAGGTATAAAGAATACAAACTCAATTGGAAAAGTAAATAACTACTAAAAATATTCGATGTTAGAACACCGTTGTATCTGTACTGTGAGGAGGATGACAATGCGGTTAATACTTTCTTAAGGTGCCCTAGACGAAGGCTGGAGAATCCATTTCAGACAGAATTACTCCCAGAGGAGATTATAATTATCATACTTAAGTCAGAAGAGGGGTGGTACCGTTGGGTTGGTAGTTTAGGAGTGTGTTATCTAAAAATCTGGAAGAAGAAGATTGGAACTGAGGACAGGAAATAAGCCTAAAGGTGATGGTGGAAGGCTAGCCTCTGGGGTTGGGCAGGAGGGGGTCCAACATGATTGTTGCTGCTGGGTGCCCCCGGGAGATGCTGAAAGCTGTCACTGAGGATGATATCAGGAATTCTCTAAAGACACACGTGAGGATGGCGGCATACTGTATATACTTGGGGTTTCTATCTTCACCTCATGATTTAGTGGGTCTTCACCTAGGCGGGAAATCCCACACACCCAGTAGTATGAGTTGCTGAGTGTCTGGTAGCAGATGTTCCCTCCTCCAAAGTAAAAATCAAAAATAAATAATCTGTAGAAAAACAAAGACTCAGGATTTTCAAAAAAAATTTTTGTTTTAAATAGTGGGTAAAAACAACAGCAATATTATTTGTTATACTAAATGAATCAAATACATTCAGATCAGATACCACAAATAGTTATGGTTTCTTTATCTAAAAAGAGTTAATCTAATCACACTTACACTGATAAAATTTACTTATTAATAAAACTGCCTTGCAAATGTATCGTAAATCGTACACTACTAATACTGACATAATACATAAATAAAAATTAACATGAACAATAATAATACCATAAAACCATAAAAATAAATACCAAGATTACTAGTAAAATTAAATAATTAAGTTTTACATTTGTACACATTTTCAAGTAATAAATCAGTAACATCTAGAAATAATAAAATGTATTTTTTCTTTTATTCAAAAGAAAGAAAATGTATAAATGTCTATACAAACCAATTTGAAGATATTTTAATAATTTCCCTATTAATTCAGAAAGGGCAAAATACTTTCAGCTTTAATAGGTTAGTTGCTAATTTTTTTTTAAATACAATGTAACAAATAATAAAATTAATAATTGACGATGTACTGATTTAAGACCATTGAATGTGCACCAAGGATGAAAGGACAACTGATAATACCACAGATCTCATATAAAATAAAGTACAATAACTATCCTTCACCAATTTTCCTTAACTTTCTGTTTAAATGATTCAAAAGGGAAAAAGATATCATGTGTTATAAAAAAATTTAAATGTTTTGAAATTAATGAGAATTTACCGAAGGTAACAAGATGTGCAAATAATTTAATTTAACTGTGCACAACTTTACAAAGTTAAGCTTTTACTATTGTGAAAATAACTAAATATATTACTTATGCATATATTTTTATTATCTTGAAAGATATTAGATATAATTATATTATATATATATAATCTATCTATATATATATATAGATTATATTATATAAAGATATTATTAGATATTGTGCTTTGACAAAATTACTACTAGTATAGAGATAAAAAAGAACAATTACAATCCATAAAACTGCTGATTTAATTTATTCACATCTCTTATTTTTCTTTATCATTCTATTTCATGAAAAAATTTACCTTGAAACAATTAAAAAAAAAAGTGGCATTTACCTAGAACTATAATCCTACTCTGTTAAGAGCCAGAATATGCTATGAACATAAAAAAAATAATGCCAAAACAATTTATTATGTAATCAGTAAACTTTAAAAAAGATGCAATATTCCAAAACTACATCTTTTAAATACAGTAATGCAGTGAGTAAATAAAAAAAATTACAAAAAATATATTTATAATAAAAATAATCAAAAAGTCATCTTACTAGATTAACATTAACATGATCTCATTAATTAATACAACTGGCAAGATTAATTTAAAGAGTATCAAAGGTATAAATAGAGTATATATGTACAGACTGCACCATCAATATTCAGGCTTACGTCTATAAAGCCAAGAAGAGCAGCAACTCTCACACCACTACCCTTATAGTGCAATTTTACATTTGTTTGGCAACATCATAGAATATTAGTAGTGCATGTATTTTCTGAAACATAATTTTTTAAAATAAACTTCTTTTTTTGTCGAAAAAAGATGTTGGACATCCTTTTCAATTTTCAAAACCGATTGATTTTTTAATAAATGTGTAAACTCATTTGTAGTTTTTTTTAAAAATAGATTTCATTTTCCTCATTTTATTAAAGCAATATCCTATAAACAAAAAAAATTTAGTACTACAAAGAAAAAATTGAAATGAACAGAAACAACAAATACATGCACAATCTAGTAACAGAAGATAGACATTATTCTGTTTAATAATAATAATAACAACAACAGATTTTTATAATACTTTCATAGATTTTGATGTTTGTAAAGTCATATTTTTAAGACGATTACTTATTTCTTACATTTATACTTTCATAAATCATTTTATTACAACTTTTTTTAAAATATGCATTGGATCACACATTTTCACAAGTTAATTCAAAGTATTCATAAACGATGCTCTATATTTTATCATTATTTTATAATATGATAATTTTATCATTACATTAATTTGGCTTATTTATATTTAAAACAAACAGTATAATAAAATGCACTAAATTCACAATAAAATATTTTTATGTTTGTTTTTATACTCATAATTTATTACAATATATGAAAATGTAATTAAAATGAAAAAGCTCTAGAAAGTTTTATTATGCAAAGCACCTATTTGAATTTAAATAAACATGAGTGAATGTTTTTGGTTTGGATAATATATACTGTATAGACTTTCGACAGGAAGCTTAAATATTGGTGAAATGGCCTACACATGTACTTAATTATACAAAACAAAATAATAACTATTAAAAAAATATTCATATTTTTAAAGTTATTGTACACAGTTTTTGTTATTCTTATATTAGCTATATGTATAATATACACCCTTACACACATTAAAACGAACACACACACATTTAACAGAATTTGTTTAATATAATAACACCTTAAATTGTGCATTACTATATATGTTAACATTAACTAACACAAACTTTAAAAAATGTAAGAGATGTTCAAAATAAGCAGCATCAGCTTTCAACTTAAAATATTTATCATGAATAATATGAAAAATTGAAGGAAAAAATTAAATCTATTCTTACTAAAATTATACATGCATTTATACTAGTAGTAAAAAAATTTACTGAATGTATGTCTGTAAAAGTTCCCATCTAATTTTGATACAAAGTTTCTCTACTTTTTTTTAAAATAAGTGGATGAATATCAGAGGTGGGAGTAGTTACTGTTGTAGAGTGTATGAGTTATGGTTTTCCAAATGTGATTCTATAAGAAAGCAGTGGTGGACATCTACAACTGTCATATTGTAGAACAATTCTACACAAAACATTTACGCTTTTTTCATAAAGCTTCCATGGCTTTTAACATGTAACTCATAATACGATTGGCCATTAAAGGAATTTCACATAATGACATACATTCTTGATACCAAAACAAACTGGTCCATACGTTTATGTAATAGTATTATGAATTTTTATTTTTTTAACCAACAAAAAAATTCTGAATGCACTTCTTGGATATAAACTATTAAGGACTTATTTTAATGAGTCCTCAGTATGGAGTGAAAATGCACTGAGACAGGGGGGGTGATGTCTCTGACAGAGGAGGAATCGTACTTTTTCCCACCGCTGATTGAGTAGAGATTTTTCCTTTTGAACATCTCTTGTATTTTTATGAAAATTTTTAACTTATATAAAAAAAACAACCACTCTGAATTCCAAATTTTTTATAATAACTTTTATAAATAAATTTAAAAAAATAAAACAATAAACATTTAATGTTACAAAACAATTTGTCAAATTAAAATTATTAACAACCTAAGTCTTTACTCTCATAATGGGTGAAATCAATTCACCTAAGCCACTAATATCTTTTAGAACTCACAACTCAGAGCTATAGGTAACACGTGGCACTTTCTAAAAACAGAAAAATTTGTTGAAAAGAGGATAAAAAAAGGACAATAGAATTTAATTCAAATAAGCATATATATGTAAAAAAAAATTTGATTTAACATTTTTTTACGTACCAGCAACAATAAAACACTTTGAAAGTATATAAATCATTATAAAAAGAGCTTAAGAACAAATCGTAATAAATATAAATTAATACAGAAAACCTCATTTCTAGTACAGTAGGTTATTGGGTAAATAACTTATAGATAATAAATTATCAGGTAATATTGTTGATATCAATTATATAATATTATTCAATTTTTTTCTACAATTGCTTAAAAAAAAATCCTCTAAACCATAACGATGACTTTAGCATATATCCTCTATTTTTATACTTTTATTAGCACATTGATCTTCATTACTGTACTGAGAAACAGATGACAGATTGCTTATAGATTTATAGCTTATAGCTTATTTATAACTTATAGATTTGGTTAGAATCTTCAATACTTCAAATCTAAAACATATCTTCCATATATGGAGTCATCTGTATAATACAGTGATAACTAATATCATCAATGCAAATAAGGGATGCCCATGTCTGGACATCCCGACCTCAATCATTTTTCTCTTCACATCTTCAAGAACAGTATTTCATTTCAATCCAAGACTTAAGGTAATCTAAAACAGAAACAGTAAACATAAAAAAAAAATTATTACTTTTTAATTTAAATCAAATTACTTTTAATTTTAAAAGAAATATGAAAATAAATTATTTTAGAATTAACTATTTATATAAATTCCTTAAGAGGAAGTCAAGTGAATTAATGTGCTTTTTTTTATTACTAATCTGTAGCAGTTATGGCAGCACGTAAAAGAGTTATAACTTGTTTGATCTCAGAGTAATGATTTTCAATAAACATCCATCCCTTTGGTAGTGACGAAGTCACTTATGTATATTTTGAATAATTTCTTTGTTTTCAAACTGTTAATTCAGTACAATACATATTTTTATAATCGTATAGATAAATTCATTGCGTCAGTGTTATAAGTTTTAAAACAAAACAGTTTAAGTGTAATTCAGGTGTTACTATGCACTCCGTCTGGGGTTCTAAAGATTGAATTATGTAGCTAAATAATGTCATGCTTTCCGCTGAAACTAAATTTTTTGTACATGTAACGCTGCGTTTGTGTGTATACACAAGCTCACATGGACACAGTGTTAGACAGAAAAGTGGTAGGGGTTGGACAACATGACAAAGAAAGAACCACCGTTAGGTTATATCATCAGAGGATGAGATGAATGAACTGTAGCGTGTGTGAAAAATGCCATGCCTGACTGGGATTCGAACCCGGGACCTCCGGATGAAAAGCCGAGACGCTACCACTCGGCTACGGAGGCCGGCCTGTCGTAGTGTTGAAAAAATATAAAGTGTAAAGTAAAAAGAACAAATTTGATTAAAATATAAAGTATAAAGTAAAAAAAGGCAAATTTGAATACAATGAAGGAATTTCAGATATGAGAACTTTCTTTTTATAATAGAGGTCTCTTTAAATCCAAATGTCAGATCTGCTATGACAACTTGAATACTTAATTTTAACAATCAAAAACTGTTTTTAAAGAAAAAGCGAATTTTCTAAACAGTGTTAGACTATGTTTTATTTACTACTAATATTTATAGATTGGCCAATACCAAATTTATCTATGTAAAAACTATGTACTGTATAAAATTGATATATGTATTAATGTAAGTGTTTGGTTGTAATATATTGAGGGACTCATATTTCCATTATAGCAATATTAAGAAATAATAAATTTATATGTTGAAGTATAGTCCAGTACATCATTTCACAGTTCCTGAATAAGTAATTAAAATTTTCTTTAATATATTCTTTTTCAGATTAAAAAAATACTATAACAATGTTTAGGATAATGCCATAAAATTATTGCTGCACAGCTCCATTGTTTAGCTTGAAAGTTTGTATCCACTTAAATCAAGAAATCTAGATTTTTACTAAACCCTTAATACAATCTACTGTGAATACAGACAAGTGAACCTAAATATAAATTATTTAATTTATAATCACAAAGAATTTAGCTAAAGATATTGCATGAAATAGGAAAACCAATAATGTAAACATTATTTTATTAAATACCTTTTCATAAATAGTCCAAGCCATTGCTGCCATTAATGTTCTACGCATTAATCGTGGACCCAAGCCTTTAAAATATCCCAGCAATCCGTACTTCTAAAAACAAAAATATATACATATATAAGTTGCATATAATCAATTTTAACTACAATATATATATATATACTATAATAAATACTAAATAATATCATGTACATATTAAATTATTCAGAATAACTTAAAAGCTTCTAAATTTTAACTTTTACATGATGTAACAAAATACGATGGCAAAAATTTGTTGCAAAAAACAAAAATGTTCTTGTATGTTGTTGACTGAACAAGCTGCAATAGTGAAATCAGCTACATATTTATCACACCTATAAGAAATAGCTCCAGAAATACAATTCAACCATGAATTTCATGAACGATTGGAGGTTACGCCAGGCTAGGAAATGTTATAATTTTAAAAAAAAATTGTTTAGACTGACTTCAGGTAAATATTATTGAGTAATATCTTCTAGATACTGCATTAAGGATTGAGGAACAAATACTCCTAGCCATCTGTATTAACACTCCAGTGCATTCGGAAAGTTGCTGTGTGATTAAGTGTATGACAATGAAAAAATGAAAAGTGTATGTATGAAAATGAAAAAGTGTAATGACAAAATTTTCTTAATTATTACTTTATATTTTTATTTCATTTCATAGAAATGGATATTACAATAACTAGAATAGTTTATAAAAGGTGTTGAAAATGACCTCCTCCAACATCAATACAACAATGTATGTTTCAATTTCTTTTCAAAAACCAGCAATGTACTGTAATGTCTACTATAAATGCAATTATGGCGATTTTTAGTCCATCAATCATGGGTGGATCTTTTAGATGGTGCTGTGGCACAACACTGTTGGAACCAAATGTGATTGATTTCCACTTCTGTTACCTGACAAAATGTATTTTCAAAAAAGATTGGAATCACAATATATTCTATTCGCATCGACCCAACCTTCAATTTTCACTTTATGTTAAGATTATTCCTGTAACTCATGGAGGTTAGTTGTCAACAACAGTCATGTATTTTGTAAAAATATCCTCCCAGATGAAACTACAGTTTAATGTAAAAATGTAATTTTGAGGATATCTACAGAATTTTGGTCAAAAAAACATTTAAACTATTGACAGTAATTTAATTTTTTGGCATGGTCTATAGGTTTTAGTTCTTGAATACACATTATTAAGCTTTATATGTGGTATACAGCTAACTTATGCATCCATTTTGATGAACTTTCAGCCATAGCATTTGAAATATCAAGCAGCATCTTCAACAGAGCCTGTTACACAAAATTTCTCATTTCTCAATAAGAGTTTGGACTGCATTGCAATGAGGAACAGGTGTAATTGGAAACTTTTCAGAAAACTTTTGATCCACTGAATCAGAATAATTAGAAAAATGTCTTCCTCTACCGAAGTACTATTATTTTTCTTGCAACTACTTACAAAGCATATTTAATCACAACTTAAGTGATGTCTTTGTTTGTTATTAGGCAATGCCCAAGAAATCCTAATGCTGAAAAAACAGAATACACCACATAATTCTAATACATACTGCACAGCAACTTTCCAAACGTACCGAATTTTATAGAAAAAATTAAAAAAATAAATACCAGAAAAAATATTATTAGTAAGTAACCCTGAACAGTTACGAAAATCAGAATAATAAAATTAGTCTTACCTTATGGACATAAACTGCAACATGTAAAACCGTTTCAAATTTGTTTGGATATAATTGCATTTTTGTTTTTAATACATCAGCTGGTTGTGTAACAATAGATGCTGATAAGCCAGCTAGAGTACCACAAGTAAAGTTAGTTAGACTCGCATAATCAGAATTTTTTAAATCTGAAAAAAAGAAAGAAGACATTAGGTTTATATCTTTTACAATCTATCTTTTAAATCAAGATGAATCATTATTTTGATAGAATCATTACCATATCCTACATAAAAATGTTGATATTTTCATTTGTTTTCTTTAACTGTTTTAAATGAAATTACCTTTATTGTTTAAATCTTTTTAAAAATTATATAAGTGTAAAAATACTTTCCAAACAGCAGGTTTTAATCAATTTGAAAACAAAAATAAAGTGACCATATAATAAAATGAAAAGCTCATTTGAAATTAACCATTATTTCTGGATAATAGAAAATTATAACCAGGAACTTTATTTTTTAAGACATCTTGAACATAATTTTTATCTAAAGTTAATATTCTATTCCAGAAATATAATAGTAATTAAAGAATAAATTTATTTAAAAAAAAAAAAATAATAATAATAATAAAATACACCATACCTTCTGGAACACATTTCTTCAATTGCGTATAAAACATTAAATATAATCCAGAGAATGGGGCATCTCTAAATAACGTAGGTAATAATCCACATGTTAAACCTCGTAATCCTTCACGTTTATGTATTTGAACCAATGCAGCACTAATACTGTTGTATGAAAACTGTCCACTCTAAAACAAAAAAAAATTAATTAGTCGAATGCACCAAACCCCTATAAATAATTTATATACAACATTAATACTTCTTCTAACATAACCAGTAATATTCTTTTTACATCAAAACTGTATACATGCAGCTTTCACCCTATAATGGAATAGATCAACTTAAAATTTAACTAAAGGTTTTACACAAAATTCCATTAAAATTTTTAAAGATACACACTATATTTCATATTTAGTCTATGTATTTATAATAGGAGTAAATAAACATTTATTATAAATATTGAATTAGGAAGAAAGAATATCTGAGTAGGAAGTTTCAGTGAGTTTACATTTTTTTTGTTGAGATAACTTCATTTCTATTAGCATGGCTTAAAATGATGATATAATCATTATATGTTCTTATTTTTTCAGTAAATACTGTTAAAAAACATTCATTTTGTATTATTTCATAAGTTTTTTTTTAATTAGCGTTTTATTCATTGCTTTACTTATTTTACAGTAACTTCTTTATTTCATAATAAAAATTACAAAATGATTCATTAAAAAAAAGTACACGAACTATTTTGTCTGTATCTTCAATTTATGATTATTTAACAATCATAAAGACTACATAGTTTTAAATTTTACATCAAAATTTTCACAAATGAATTTTATGCTAATTTTCCAATTCATTTTAGTAAGCACAACTTTTTTTCATACACTTAAACATTTAGTATGATAAATCTTACTTTAGAATTATTATTTGAAAAATAATTACTTGTTACTTTAAATTACTTTTAGTTCATAAATGTAACAATACGAGTTATAAATATTTACTATAAATGAATTATAAAAAATATTAACTTTTATAAGCTGTTTGGGTAATCATATAACTTTATTATTTAGATAATAAAATATGATGGACAGACCTGTTTTGTTTTTAATAAAACTACTGGCTTCCGTAGGAAACTCCTTACCCTTCACTTTTTATGTTAAAATAAATTAAATAGATGACACCTAACTCAAGTTATTAATTTATGTAGTTTAAATTTAATATAAGACTTATTTTCATCTGATATTCTGTAAAGCATCAATATGGTTAAAATACATTAATAATATATATAATATAGAATAGTTACACTAAATATTAGTGAGAAGACACTAAAACGTACAGCATAAGTTATAATAATAAAGAAAAGAAGTTACCTCAATTCTAGTTTTGACTACAGTCATTGGTATAAGGCAGACGGCACTGATTGAACGAGCAGCCATACCAAGAAGAATAGCTTGTGAAGCAGTGGGTTCTTTATCAATCTCTACGTAACTCTTCAACCAGTGTAATGAAGAAAAATATAATCCGACGCCAGGCACACAACGTGCAACTGACTATAAAAAAATCAAGAATATCAATATTTTATATGTATTCATATTTTTAATTACATCTAACTTACAACAAAGTAAATAATAAAACAACAGCAAAGAGTAGAAACAAATGCTTAAATAAATAGGTTATGTGGTTGTACATGTATAAAAAAAAACTAATACAACATTTTTTTTTAAATTTGTTTAATTCAAATTAAACAGAATTTGCTCTACAATTTGGCATATTAAATTTTAGATAAATTATATAATTTTCTAAAAATATAAATTCAAATATTACTAAAATTTCTGAGAAATGTATGGTAGAGGAGGTGTTACTAATTGTATGCTCCACTGTGTTACAAATGCTATATTATATATAATCTACTCTTGCTTCTTTATAAACTATTTATTCTAAACAATAACATTTTATAATAAAAATGTAGTTAAAAAACAAAATTACCATTTCATAACAATATATAATTGCCATTTCACGCAGTAACGAAATTGAAAAAGGTGCACTCAGAGAATTTGAGTGAAAATTAATAAGTTAATAAACCTTTAATATCAATACATATAGGGAGTTTTTTTTTACACACTTTTTACACTGTTGGCTTATAGCAATAGTCTTGGAGCAATGCAACTGAAATAACTTTTGTATCAACTAACAGATAGAGTACTTTTTCCACTTTTATTATATTCATTCACATTATTATTATGGTGGATTAATACTAATAAATATTAAAAACTGGTAGCTTTAAAAATGCATAGCCAAAATATGAATTAATTTTTTATTACATTAATGAAATACAGAAAAAAAAAACAATAAATTAATAACTATAAATAGTATACTCACAGGAGTAATGCCTTTCCACAAAGCAAACAAATTTTCATTTTGCAATATTTTGGATATTAAATTTAATGAGGTTAGGTTACCATGGGATGTAGTACCCCTGCAAAACAATATAAAATCATAAATAAAATATACATCTATTACAATCAAAAGAAATTATGTAAAAAAATCAAGCAAATCATTTTAATTAAATATATTCTAAACTCATATTGAGATTAGATGTAAATAAAACAAAATGGTGTAGTACGTGATTAAGAACAAATAACTATTTAATAATAACCAACATTAATTAGTTATGTCTGTGGTGCATTGTGCAGTCAAGGTGGTGGTAAAACTTATAGTGGGATGTCTTAGCAACACACTGAAATTACAACTAAGTTGGCTCCAGGCAGTAGACGTGAATGGATTGTCAATCTAGAAAACTACTTTGTGATGTGTTAAAAGAAAAAATTCAGCGTTCAATTAAGCAAAAATATTCATATAATTCAGTACATTAATGTAACATACATATTCAACGTATTATTTTAATATACTATTTTATTCATTAATCATCAAAAGAACCAAGATATGTGAATAGTAACAGTAATATAACTATGTGCGTAGGTAATTATTCACTAATATTACACATGTGTTTAAGTAGTATTTTTTTAATTTAACTTTTGTATTGTTATAGTTTACTGATATAATCTATTACGGTTGGAATGGGATTTTACAGTCCTCTCACGTTATAGTTTTTCTTATGACGAGTTTACTTCTAATACTTGGTTTGTAATTAATGCAATTAGGTATAAATCGTTCCCTTTTGAAAAATAATCGATATATGAGTGTACAATTAACTGCAAATGAGCTAAACTTATCAAAAACACAATTAGATGAAACTATGATGAATGAATTAGGCATGTGAAAAGTGTATGCAAACTTGGTGCCAAACGTTCTGAAGGATCTCAATAAACAGACACGAGTACAATGTGTTGTGAATTCTTAATGTGTTACAACAGCATCAAACTTTATGCAGCGATTATAGGAGATGAACTGGCACACACTACAATCACCTCCACCTGAAAAAGGCTCCAATGAGAAAGTCAAAGATCAAAAACAAAGCTCATCTTGTTCCATGATTTGTAAGAAGTCGTCTGTAAAGAGTTTGTCCTCCCCCTAGAATGACAGTGAATGCAGCTTTTTACTACATCCAAATACCAGCAAGTCTTCAGAAATGCATCGTTTGCATCTGTCCTTAGATTTCAAATAGTTGGATCCTTCATCTTCCACTATGATAATGCATCAAATCACACTGAGTTGAGGTAGTTTCTAACCAACAAGAAAGTGCCAACGCTATCACAGCTACCTTATAGTGCCGACCCATCTCTTTGTAACTTCTTTTTGCTCTTCCAGCTGAAAAGAGACATGAAAGAACACAGATTCATGACCTTTGAAGATGTTCAAGGAGTCCATGATGAGAAACCTCAAAACATCCCTTAACAGGAGTTCATGAAGGCGATCAGCAATGGAAACTTCGCTGAGAATGCTATGCTTGGCTGCACAAGGAGCTTATTTCAAAAATTAATAAATGCATTTGCTTATATCTTCGATAGATTGAATTTGCCAATATAAACCCAGTTACATTCAGGACAAACTCTGTATAATTTAAAATTAATCATGAATATATTAACATTTATAAAAATAACTCAAAGAATAAATATATATAGGTAGCTAAAAATATATGCTTTCGATGGATCTAAAATCAAACAATGAATCTGTAATAGATTATTTCATAACTGTTACTCGTTTTTTGATAATAACAAAGCTGATACTATTATAAGTAAAGTAACAAGTTACAGAATATATTTTATGACCCCCCCCATACTTTTCTTGATTGATAAGAAGTTTCTCATGATCTACATCTTATAAAATATAAATAATTTTATTCTAGAAGCTATCAACAAAACAAACATATACAAATAATAATAATTATTAACTATTAATAATTATATGGATAATCATTCGCTATTACTATACCTGTATAAATAGTAATATATTAATGTATTGTTAGTTTGTTGGTGTGGGCAATGCTTAAGTTTGGAATAGGATTTTATAGTCTTTCATATATTATTTCTTATAACACGAGTATATTTCTGTCTTGTTTTGTGAGATAATGGTGTAGAGTTTTTATCTAATACTTGGTTAGTTATCTAATGCATAATACCTATTCATTAAGTCTTTTTATAAGGAGAGAAGGCTTATTGTTGACAGTGTATTATGAACTCAATTCATTTTTCCATTTATTTTGTATTTGACTGTTTATTGTGATTAATTGTTTACTCAAATGTGGTGGTTTATGAAGCGGTTGAGTTTTCATTCATTGATTTCATAAGAAAAATTGCAATCCCTAATCAGTTGAAACATAGTTCATAACCATAGATTAAGAAATTAATTATTCATGAGAATTGCAAAAAAGGAGATGACCTTATTCAAAGATAAATATAAATTTAATTACTATGGAAGTATCCTGACAGTTAATGACAATAAGAAAAATCTAATCATTACATTAAAAATTGTAATCTGCTTGGAGAAAAGATTTATAGACCAGTTGCTTTCCGGATGAGCTAATCATTATCAGAAGCATTTCCGATGGACAAAATAAATAATTGGACAGCTCAAAATGTTGATCAAAATTTTTGAGAGAAGTCTATGAATGTGTTGTTAGTAAGACAAGGGTAAAGTTAGGTGGGCCAGGGAAATGAGTTGAAATAGATTACATGAAGATTGGTAGAAACATAATTGGCGACATGGTTAGTGCATGAGAGGAGGATTTTTGAGGCATTTGAGCATAATGTTATTCCCTCCTCACCATCATCTACTAAGTATAAAATACATCATTTCAGTACTTCTATATGGAAGTTAAGATAAGTTTAGAATTACTTAAAAAAAAAAATTCTTTAATAATGTATGGATTTGCATTATTATTCCATGCATCATGGACTTGCATGTCAAATTGGCAATTTTAAGTTGTAATGAATCACACTATAAATAAAACTAATATTTGAATGTTAAAAAAAAAGATTTTGTTTATTTTCAAAGTAGATCAGATTTAAAAACTGAAATTATATGTTAATCCATACAATTAAATAATCAATACTTTTCTTATTTCAGTGTCAATTTTATAACTGAATTTTAAAAACCTGGCATGCATTTCATGAGATTTCAATACAACGTACTGCATTATAATACACAAATGTATTATTAATACAATTACATAATTTTTTTTATTATATTTTATTTTGTGTTGCAATTACAAAAATATAATTAAGTTGAATAAAATTTTGGCAAAAAAATCATTACATACCCATAAAGTGTATGTGTCTGCCCACTTTGAATACGGGTTTTCAGCAAATCCAGCGGTTGAAAAAGTACTGCAGAAACTGTTCCAGAAAATGAACCAGCAATAAATGATTTTACAACTGGCGACTGAAATAAACAAGATAACATTACAAAAGTTTCTATACAATGCATACAAAAACTGTACCGTTTTATTTGGTAGAAGGAATTCTTAATATACACATCACCATATAGTTTATAACCTATACATATAAATTTAATAGAGATATATTATTTAAGGTTAAAATAACAACTAAGTAATAGAAATTCTGTATTCCTACCACAGCAAACTAATAATAGTAATTAAAACCCACAATGAATATGTAATCATTTATAAAAAAAAAAAACTACAGAATGTTTTTACTTTATGTATTTTACTTTTCTCAACAACTAAGTAAAATGGCACTGGGTAAAAACATTTGTTTTAATATGGCATCAACTAAAGTGAACTACTACTCTAATAAAGTATGCTACTTAGTCTCTTTTTTCTGTTTAGCTTCCGCAACTACCATAAGATATTACTTCAGAGGATGATATGTATCAATGTGAATGAAGTGTAGTCTTGTACTATCTCAGGTTGACCACTCCTGAGAAGTGTGATTAATTGAAAAAACCCTACCTCTAATACGATTTGAACCTCAGAACTCTTGATTTGAAATTAGCTGATTTGGGATGTCATGTTAACCATTAGACCAGCCTGGTAGGCTATGCCACTTAGTCTATAAAGTATTTTCACACAATAATGAACATGGGCAGATCATACACTAAACCTAATTACAAGCAATATTTAGTTAATTCTACTATATTCATCTTTTAAGACATTGATAAAAAAAGTTCAAGAAAAGAACAAATTTGTAGGAAATTCTTAAAGGATTTTTTGTTATGATTCAATGCTTATGTTGACAACCTAATAAAAGTAAGAGATCTTACAATATATAACAAAAGCAAAAATGTGTAACAACCTCATTTATTACAAAAAAAAACCCTAACCTAAATTAATGTGGACATATCTCAAACAAAAAAACAATAACATAAAACTATTTCATCATAACAATAAAATAATATATTTATGTAATGAAATGAGATATATTCAAGAATAATGAGATGAAATGCCATCGATGGGAATTGCATTACCTCGATGGTATTTGATATTCTTCACAGAAAATCCTTTACTTAAAAATAATTGTAACATGAAATATTGATCACCCCCAATGAAATAAGATATTAACAAAATGAATAATTTCTATTTAATTGTTCTTTTTTACTCACCAAATTGTTTGTATCCAAATATTCAAATACTTTAGTATAATCAATGTCATCTAATATCATTTTTTAATTGGTGATAAGTATAAATATATCTAACAGAAAATCAAAAGTTAATATCTAATATAAATTATTCTGTATCTGAATAATCTGAATAATATATTGGATGAAGGCGGTCAAAGATGTTTGAAATAACTCCAAAAGACATTATATTACTAATATCTATGGAAACAAATTCAAGAATTGAAAAATACATTTAAAGATATGTTATACTACACAACAACTAAGTAAAATTACTTAATGTCAAAATAATTAATTCAGTGTGTAATAAAAATTATAGGGAGATCATAAACCGACAATTACATGGAATAACAAAATCAAAATAGTTATGAATTTAAGCAGACGAACGAAACATAAAGGCTAAAGATTATTTATAAGAGACCTCCCACAAATTTAATTCATAAAACAGTAGTCAGTAAAATATAATTAAACTAAACATACGTTATCAACAACTGCGCCTCCTATGTACATTTATCAACGAAGGTCACATACTGAACTTGTAAATTTTAAACACAATTTTATTGTAAATAAATCTGTAACGGCCTTGCCCCCTAAATTAATGCGTATTAAAATAAAATACTTTAAACGCGTTAATACGATTATCAAATAAATAATAACTAACAACTAAGTTCATAATTATTATTAAAAACAACTGCAATCACTAAGAATAAGATCCGATATCGAAGTTCATCGTCACCTAAGAGAAAAAAAACCGAGTTATGAAGTAACGTAAAAGTTAACCTAAACAGAAAAAACATTTTCAAACACTCTTTACATACTAACCGGCACACGTACCTAAAATAAACTGATGCAAGTCATATGATGAACACTGCAGTTCCAACTAGTAATTGCCAACATAATTTTGATAACATTACCTGCGGTCTGTGGTCTGTTTAGTCTGTGGTGACGATATTGTAGAAGTTGTTGACTTTTTTTGTTAGAGAATTTGTGTTGTAGAATTTATCAACACAATATTTATAATTCAATATTTTAATAATTACTCCGTAAGGTGTTTAATTCTTCGAAGTAACGCAACCATTAAATGTTAGTTTTCTTCGTGACAAATACGGGCATTTATACCGGCACGTTTTATTTGAATCTATAATTAAAAAATTATTGCTATTTTCGCTGTTGATAGTTTGCGATGAGAATTATTTAAAACCGTATGCTTTTGAAGCAATCCTAACCAATTTTTTTATAAACATAACTTTAAATAATTTATTTCAAAAGAATCGTTAAGGATGATTACAAGGGCAAGTTAAAAAGTTTCGAAATAGTTTTAATAAAAAGTTTTATTTATTCTATTTGGTTGGTTTGTCGCCTTAAAAGTTTATAGTTATATATAAAATAATAACATATTAAATTTTTTTATAAACATTTTATCCATACACCATGTGAATTAAATTTAGATTTGCACCATAATAAAAAAAATGTAAAAATAAATAACGTAAGTATGAATGTATAAATAAACATTTATTTTTACATTCCTAATATACTTACATTTCCTAATATTACTTAGAAATATAAAGTTTATTAAAATCTATTTTTAACATTAACTACATTTTTTCTCATATGTGAAAGAAAAATTGTATGAAAATTATATTAAAATATGAAACTATTATGTACAAAATAAGAATCCAGTATAATAAGCAAAGATCTTTTCAAAACTTTTACAACTTCACTTTTTTATATAAAGCTGACAAGGTAAAACTAGAGAAAAGCCTGAAAGATGAACTGATCTTGCACATCAGATTTTTTTTCGTTTAACAACTAGAACCATCGTATGGTATAACTTCTGAGGATGATATGTATGAATGCAGATGAAGTGTAGTATTGTCCACCCACAGTAGACCATTCTTGAGATATACAGTTAGTTGAAATCCAACCACCAAAGACCGTTTCAAAATCAGTTGATTTACAATGATGAGTTTTTAGACCAACCCAGTAGATTACCAAATGATACGCTACTGAATTTTATTTTATTTTACTACTTTGATTTAACTATTTAATTAAGTAGTATCAGTTCATTTGACTAAAAAGGAATACATATTTTTGAGATAAAAAAGTATTATACGATTCACTTTAAAATTACATGGAAATTGATAGAGGATCTTTTTTTGGAGCTGATTATACAGTTCTCAAAAGTGGAATTACTGATGCCATTATTTTTAATTTCAACTGACTTTTTATGTGTTGCAATTGCAACTGTAAAATGAATCGCTTCATCTAATTCTTGAAGTGGTTAGAAAACTCATTTGGTATATAATCAATGTATAGTCATGGAAAAATAAATAAATATCTATTTGATTTTCACAAAATTTTCAAAAAATCATAAAAGTTGTTTCGGAATACTGTACCCTTCCTCAGGTGTTACAAACAAAATATTAAAAGCTAAAAGTACATACAATAAAAAAAATAAAAAAATAGAAACTAAAAGAGATAAATTTCACAAATATAAAAAACAACAATAGAAAGTGTACACATATATTATTAAATATAAATGTAACATTAAATACTATTGATCAATTTAGAAAAAGGGGTGGTACTTACATAAAGATAAGAAGCCCATCTCAGATTCATAAGTCAACAGCAAACTATTCTCATCTAATTATTTATTTAAAAGAAAATTATAATTTTTTAGTTTATTTCCAATGACTAAAAGATTCAGTTTCAAACCTTAGTTCTAAGCACAAAGTACTTTGAAATTATCACTAAAAACATGAATCTCATCAATTAAATGACAAGCAAAATTATAAACCCTATTGCTACTGAAAAAACAAGATTTGTGGTCCCTCACACCTTTTTTCAAAATATCTATCAGTCAACCCACCATAAATTTTATGACAAAAACTACATTCAAATTTGTAAACTGCTGATTTTTAAAGTTTATCAATGTTACTTTTGTTATTCTTAATAAATTTACTAAAAGAATTACCAGATATTAAAGCAATATCTCTTCCCTTTTTCTGAATTGATCAGTATTATTTACCGTTAAATATATATCTATATATTACTAATACATGTGTTCACTCCCTATTGTTGCTCTTTATCTTTGAGCATTTTTTCTCTTTTGTTTTTTGTATTTTTTATCTTATTTTTTAATCTTTTTTGTTGTATAATTATAGCTTTATTATTCTGTTTTAACACCTGAGAAAAGTACTGTATATTGAAACACCAATTGTGATTTTTTAAATAATTTTGTGAAAAATCAAATACATATTTATTTCCTTTTGAATCTATTTCCATCAAGTAATTTCTTCATCCATCACTTATTACATAGCCATGCGATTGCATCATTTGTGTCAATTTCTGTCAAATCTAGCATCTGGAATTTTCATATTGTTCAAATGTTTTGTGATTATGGTTTTTTTTTTATGAAAACAGTGAATACTTAACAAATTTTTAAAGGGGTATTCATGAAAATGTAACATGTTCAGGTTATTCGTTATTTTTACATTTTATAAAACATTGTTAAGTTTAAAAATAGTATAATAACTGTTTGTAACTCTCATAATTCTTTAAGCTGTTTTATTTTCCAGAATAAACAAAGTTAAATTAATATAAACAAAGTTTATTGTGTAATTTATTAAATATTAAAAAAACTGAAGATATAACAAGCTCAGAAAAACATTTTTTTTGAGGATGTTTATTGTTTAAGACAAATTAACTAAATCATATATTATATTTATTAATTTTTTTCTGTTTATCCAAAGAATAAGTAAAGAAAATTGTTGCAGATTTTAAAATTGAGGTATAAAAATTCTATGTTCTAATTTTGTTTAAGACCATAAGATGATGTGTTTTTAATAAATAATAATATATTATACACATATCAAGTCAAGAATGGGTAGGTGTACTTCATAGCTAAACAAAGTAACTGCTACAACATTTGCCTGGATGGATCAAAGGCAAAATTTTTACATAACACCATCACAAAATACAAAATTAATATTATAAAATAAAAAACGTAAGTCATTGAAGTTCATATTAATAATTAAAAATATAATAATTATACAATGTAGTATTAAAGTAAATATGTGAAGATATTAAATATATAACTATAAAATAAATGTCAACTCAGAAGGTGTAAATGAAAATTATTTAAGCATGTATTTATTTACAAATTAAATAAAGATAAAAGATCGAGTTTTTTAAATTTTTAATTAATATTATTCTGAAATTCAATAGAAAAAAAATGTTATGTCTGTAAAAAATCTAATTCTGTTTAAAATAAATTGGTAACAGGAATTTTTTATGGTTTAATAACTTATTAAAAATTACAATGGAAGCATAATTAAGATTATTCATCATAACTTGAACTCTTGTATTATGTTACTTGAATACAATTCTGATGAGTAGTTTGATAGATATGTACAATATTATTTTTTAATAATAAGTAACTGTTTGTTTTTTTTCCAAAGGTTACATATTCATAAAAACAAACAGACGAATAAGTTAATGGTTTTTATTTACTAAATGTCACTCTAAATAATTCATGTTTATGGCACCAAATAATGATAGCTGATATTTTTATCTTAAAAAGTCATTCTGAATTTCTAAGGGAACTCCCAAGAGATGATATTATACGAGTATGTCAGATGGAAATTTACATAGATGTAATAAATATCTAATAGTGATGAAAAGTTTCATGTTTTATTAAGACATTTAAAATTAAAACAATACAACTTGATTTGTTTGCAAATGAAATCATTTTCATCATCATAAGAATTTGTTGTCCAACAAAATACACAGATTTTTTCAACTATGGGGAACAGAAATGCTATTTCTATCATTAATAGGAATTCTGCTCATATAATTAGTAATGTTACATCTAGATGAGAAGGACAACGCATCTGTTTTTATCAGTATTTAGAGTTAAATGGTTTCAAACAATCCTGAGAATTATTTTTTGAACTGCTAATATAGAATTTTTAAAAATGTTTAAATAATTATCTTTGGATATAGATACAATTACAAGAGGATAACAATATATGGTCAAGAATTTGAGGCAGAGTATTGATTATAATAATAATAAGAATAAGTATAGTGGACTGAGGATACTTCTCTGCAGCCCTCCATGTTCTACATTTTGAAATGAAATTTGTATCTGTTTCAATTTATGTTTAATTCACAGAATAAGAAAAAAATACATAAAATTTAAAGAATACTCAATGAAAAATTGTCAAACTATAAATTGAAGTATGAAAATGATTATAGATATGAATTAATTTTTCAGAGAAAGAATTTTCTTCTTTCAATATTATTTTTTAAATAAAAAGAGAAATGGAGAAATACCAAATGGAGGCAAGGAAAGCACTTCTGGTGATAAGGGTACTTTTAAGAAAAATATTAGAACTAGGACATATAATAACAATTAAAGTCATGGCAAATATGTTTGTCATGACTTTAAACAGATATTTACTTAAAAAACAAAAAAAAAAAACAACTTTACTACTTGATAATATTTTTTTTAACAATATATTAATTGTTCAAATAAAATAATTGTTAATATTCTGTGGATCACGTGTTACATATTAAATTTAAATATAATTACTGAAAGAGATACAAAGTACAAAAACCACTTTCTTCTGTCATGTGTTAAAGCCACATAAATACTCAAGGAAATTGTTATCATGAAATAAATGCCCCCAGCAAAGCGTAATACCCTTTGAACTTAAAATAAACGATAACATTTATATCCCCAATGTTCACATTTATAAGATAACACTTCAATAAACATTTTATTATATAAATTAAGCTTTAGGCATCTTATCACCATAAAAAAAATTAACACAGCTTAGAGCTAATTTTATTGTCTTAAAAAATGTATATAGCCAGTTCTTTAAATTCCTTCTGTAAATAAAAATAAAAAATTTCATGGAAAGTTAAAGTCCCTACACATAGACCTCAATTTGTATAGTAAAAATAATAACCCGACTAAACCATACACACATAATATTACTTTTTATAAAAAAAAAGAAGAAAAATTGGGAAAATACCATGATCTCATGGTTTGTTAAAAGCACTGTGTGTTTTAACAAACTGCCTGGAGATGTTTTTAGAGTATCCTGGTGATGTTTTGAAAAACTGATTTCTGCATACCTTTTTTACGAGGTATATGAGTTCCTGGCAGTTGAAATGATTGCCTTATAAATGATGGAACTATCTGTGGTCCTATGTGTACTGTTCTTAATCTGTCGTGTAATTATTTTATTTACCTATTTAACTTGTGTTCACGTATTTTGTGTAGGTATTTTTGTAGTTTATATATTGCTTGAATGAGTATAAATTATGTGGTGATCCTCTTTCAAATGTATGATCATGAATGAATAATTTATTATTACTTTTGATTGTCTTTTTTGTTGATTACTTTTATTGTCAGCTCATTATAATCCCTATTATAGCATCTTTTTCCTCACCAAGTACTCAGATATCTATCTGAATAGAAATTATCTATTTAATAGAAATTAGCTTTCCATTTATTACATTTTTGTTTTAATGATGTGTTGGTTTTTATAATACACCAAATCATGAAATTCACTTGATCTCAAAATTATATCACATTGAAAGAAATGCAATCTTTGTAAGTCTTTTATAAAAATTAAAAAAAAAAATTAATTTTTTGTTCTTTATATAAATATTATTTTATAATATAAAGAAATAAAAAAACAATTGTTAGATGCATGATAAAAATCACTCTGGCAGTAATTTAATGATGATCATCATAAGATTCAGAAATGTGTCCACAGGGTTAATGATCCCAGTAAGGATTTGCTTTTGGGATCCCACAAAACTTTAAAGATATTACTGAATATAAAAAAAAATGTTTAGTACAATAAAACTATGTTAGTAATAGATATTATAGCCTGCCGGGCTGGTCTAGTGGTTAACATGAAATTGCAAATTAGCTTATTTAGAAGTCGAGAGTTCTAAGGTTCAAATCCTAGTAAAGGTAGTTATTTTTATACGGATTTGAATTCTAGATCGTGGATACCAGTGCTCTTTGGTGGTTGGGCTTCAATTAACCACACTTCTCAGGAGTGGTCGACCTGAGATTATACAACACTACACTTCATTCATATTCATACATATCATCCTCATTCACCTCTGAAGTAATAGCTTACGGTAGTTCTGGAGGCTAAGCAGAAAAAAGAAAGTAATAGATGTTATATTGAACATCTATTATTCAATCATGTCAAGTTTAATACATATATTTGGCAAGAGTAGTTATATTTGGTAGTGTGTCTCAGTTCTAATTTGAGTTAATCATTTGAGTTCTTATGGAATTCCCTCTATACAACAGATAAGAGTTCTTGGAAAATTCTACCAATAGAATCGTCAATCCCATTAAACCATAGGAAAGAACTGCCTCACCTTCATAACATAATTATTAAGCAAATGTTACAAATGATACATTTACTTTATTAGAAGAAAAGGATTCTGGATGTAAAAAAATTGAAAAAAGAGGTTATAAATCCATAGGGACTACTTTTTGAAAGATTAAAAACAATTACTGTCATGTCATTCATGCCAATTTATATCTTAATTCTCCATAAACTGAGTCAATTATCCCTCAACTGCAATAGGAGGAAGTATCTGTACTGTTATGTAATCAAGTATGTTAAGGTCACTGAATAGCGTAGTGGTTGGCATGTTGGCTTCTTTGCCATTTAGTTTAGGTTTAAATTCCTAGCAAGGGTCTAGTAATTTTTCACCTATAATTTCATTCACCACCTTCTTTATTAAAATATGTACAACTGAATCTCCCTATGATCATAAATATAAAACAATGAAGAATTCCACAACCAAAATGGTTTTAGGCAGCCTGATATGAGTTTTATATTTCATGTGAAGCCAACAAGCATCCTATGCCAGGCTTACTAGAGAAAATAAGGAGAAAAGTGATTTTCCATTGCCTTCTTCCTTGAACAGACCTTCCTTGTACATCTATATGCTAAGCACATTGAAATGCAGGTGATATTTAGTTCTACATATTAGAATTTATTTTGAAAAACTGGTAAAAATTAATAGAGATTGGTAAGCAACGTGAGAAGTGTGGCAATAATAAAGAGAAGAATAATTAAGAAATATTTCTATATTTGATTTAATGCCAATAAAGTTTGAGTGAAATGAAATAATAATGTTTAATAAAATAAAAACAATTAAATATGAAAATTGACTTGTAGACCTCCAGCAGTGAATCTTATCTTACTAACCTTTAATAATCTTTGACATTTTGTTTGTGATACAAGGAAAAAACTTTAACATGAGTATGTTAAATCATAATAATGCAAAGGCTATCTACAGATTAAATACAGTTTAATGACTATTTTTATAATTGGTATTTTTGCTATATTAAAAATTATTCAGATTAATTACTAATTTTATTAATAGATAAGAGTAAAAAAATATGAGTATCAGGTTAATCAGAGGAAAGTTACCAGTAGACAAAAATTATTTACAATTATTTGAAAAAAGTAAAAATCAGTTTTGTATAATATTACATTATATTCGTAATTTATTTGATGTGAACGTAAATTATTATTTACTTACCGGAATAAAAAGTTGTTTATTATATTACTTATTCATTATGTTTTTTGCCTTATTACAATTATATTTCATAATCACTTTTGTTTGGATGGAATTTTTATAGCCAGATGAATTTCTTTCTTGATTTATATGAAAATTTTAATATGTGGAACAAACTTGGCCAGGATTTGAATTTAGAATATTTTAAAGTGAGACAATGTCACTTTGCTACAAATGGTAGCAACTTATTTGTTTATTCAAGTAAAATAACAATATAAAAACTTAATATCAACACAAAAATGATAATTATTTAATATAAATATTAATATTCACATATTAGGTGACAAAATAAAAAACCCACAGGGTTGGTCTAGTGGTTAATGCGACATTGCAAATTAGCTGATTTCGAAGTCGAGAGTTCTAAGGTTCAAATCCTAGTAAAGATAAAAATTTTTATAT
>JAAAKQ030296310.1:0-10232 GCA_010016005.3 Zanna intricata
ACGCTACAATTCGTTCATCTCATCCTCTGAAGATATAACCTAACGGTGGTTCCGGAGGTAAAAAAAAAAAAAAAATCATCCTCTGAAGGTATACTTAACGGTGGTTCGGTTCTGGAGGAAGCAAAAAAAAAGAAAATATTTATGAAGTAAAATAAACAAAAATAAATTTACTCGTAGAACAAGTAGTATTTTATTTTTTAAACCAGCTAGGTAATTTAATATTTAAACTATAAAAATCGAAAAATTCAAATGTTTTTAAGAAAATTCAAATTCAAATTTCTGAATTTGTTTCCTTTGGATATTATAAAATTATTTGTTTCCTTATTAGGAAATTACAAAAACTTTTGAAAAGAATGTTTATGTATGTATATTAAATGTGTTTTGTGGGTACGCAAGTGGGCGGGTTAGAACAATTTTAATATTTAAAAATTTTATTAAGTCTAATTTAAATACAGTTATCTTTTTTCTGTTAAAACAAGACAACAATCTTAAATTATTTTAAAAAATCTTATTACATTTTTACACTTAATAATTCTAAAATAATTAATTCCCACAATTTAAAAACCGGCTTGATAAAGAAAGGTTCATAGACACGAGCTCATTTCTGTAGGAATAATCAGAAACTGGTAATTCTTTACCCTTGTCTTTGAAAAATTTAGATTTAATTTCATAAAAACGGCAAAAAAAAAAAACAACTTGTTTAGCGATAGATTATCGAGAACATCACAAAAAGGTGCATCAAATATTTTTGTTTTGTATATTCCTTTAAAAAATACTTAGTACTATGTAAATATTTATTTTATTTTACATACTTATAAGTAACAAAAAAAAAGCAAATAGTAATAAATTTTTTTTTTAATATTTATTTTAAAATGCTACTATTACTTGTAAACTTGGTAAATCACAGAAAAAATAATTCCCATCTACATTAATATCTTTTACTTAAGAATTAACTAACTGCTGACGAATTTTAGCTAAACAAATATTTTCAGTACTTGAAGGTCGAATAATCATCGATTACTCGTATTAATCTCGGGGGGATGATTATCAGCATGTTTAATAAAATTCTACAGAAAAATTAACCTCGGATACACTAAAGAGCTTATATCTAGTTTCATATCCAAGTTGAAACATGTTCCTGAACTTGTAATATAACGTATCGTATCTTATCGTTTTTATATTCTAAAACATCACCTTTTGATGGTAAATATATTCAAATGCCGGCCTCCGTGGCGCAAGTGGTAGTGTCTCCGGCTTTCATTCAGAGGTCCGGGGTTCGAATACCGATCGATACCAAATACTTGGTATTTTCACACACGCTATAAATCATTCATCTCATCCTCTTATGCAATACCTAACGGTGGTTCCGGAAGTAAAAAAAAATGAAAACAAATAAAACCAAAAAAAAAAAATTAATATATTCAAAGGATTTTACATTAAAAAAATCATGTATTGTTATTATTTTACCACAAGATTACCAACAAATGTTATTTAATTCTCATATGAAACTACTTAAAAAGGTATAACAGTTGTAGAATATAAATCATTACAAAAAACAGACAGACACATACTATTTTAAGTGGTAGAAAGCCAAAATAAGTACAATCAAGTTATCTACGAAGCCTAGAAATATTTTCTTTCGTTTCTCCGAGGTAATCGGAAGAAACTTACTACCGAAAAATCTGAGGGATTTCGTTTGTACAAAAAGTCAGTTTGAAATTATACAATTGATATCATTTAAGGGTAAGTCTTGTACAAACATCTAACGAAAGCATGGGACAAATATATTAATTTCAGGTAAAAATAAAAATAAAACTATAAAGTCATGCACAGAAATTTTGAATCTTTTAAATTTCTATCTACCGTAGTCTTGAGTGAATATCCTTTCTGATTACCGAAAGCAGTCTGCCCGATTAGAATTAACCAGGAAAAGAGGGAGGAACGTAAACGAAGCTACTGTAAATGATGTAGGATATGAGAAACTGGTCTTTCTGAAATAATAAAAAAAAGAATTCAGGATTAGTATTTTAAGTAGATACAGGTTTTAACTAAATTTGATTAAGCATCATTTATTATAAGTAATGTTTAATGATAATCTAACATCAGTAATTTACTAGATCGTATAAAATTAGTACAAAGACTACCCAAATTGCTTTCTGTCAGGGTTTATTTATTACCAGAAGGGAGATTACTGATTAAAAAACCTCGTGACAAACTTTATCCAATCTAAGTTTTTTCTCAAATTTTACCTCCGTAAATAAAAATCCCTCCGCGAATTACGTACTTAATTACAAATTGACTAAGAGGAGCTAGGGCTACCATTTACAATATAAAAAAAATATATATATATTTTTATCAAAGTTATTATGTGTGAACTTCGCACATGAACTATTTTTCCCCCCTTTTTTTTTAATAAGTATTTTTATATACATTTTGGGAAAATTTGAAATTTTTTTTTTTATAAGAGAGGGAGGACAGATTGCTAATATTGTTAAAATTATATACGAATTGGTAAATTAAAAAAATCGCTTGATTTAAAGGTAATATAAAAACCAACTATTTGTAAAATTTGACGAAAATAATTTAATCGAAAAGTTAGTTTTCTATTTTCTAAAAATAAACCAAAATGGTTACCTCGAAAAAAGATAAATAATTTTGTCAGTTACAGAAAATAAATTAATAAATAAGTAAAAAAAAATGTGTCTCTACCGATCTACACATTTATGTAGATTAAATAAAACATCACTTTCAACCTGATTATACGAAGCTTCCGCATAATTAAATCTTCGTTTACTATGTTACACATAAATAAACAGAAATTGTTTGTCAGCATAAATTAATGTAAGTTACTTAACTAGGATTGTTTATGGTACAATTACTGTATATATAACCCTGTTTTGTTGCGACATTAGAACAGTCATACATTCAAATGTTCAAATGAAATACGGTTGTCCGGATATTTCCTGCAAGATGATTTTCTATTAGTTGTTTATTATTCTAATCTTACCAAATTACTATATATTTTTTTTTAATCTCTAACTGATACTTTATAAGGGCAAAAATAATTTTCATACTAAATTAGAGGTTAAAGATATAGTAATATCCTTAAAATTTTCTATAATTATTCTAATTTTTTCAAATTGCAGATATATAATAATTAAGTTGATATAATTATTTTTTTTAAATGCAGCATTATCAAGCTGGAAGAATATTTGTTTAATTTATCATAGAGATACAAAGTATATTAATAAACTTTGTAAAAGTTAATATTTTTAATTCCTTATAATAAATAAAAGAAAGTATTATAATCGCGAAAAATTTCGGTTTTCGGATTTCAACGGAAATATTCATTTTGACCATCCCTGAATCTATTTTGACTAGTTTTGACGTGACGTCTGTACATAAGTAGGTATCTCGCATAACTCAAAAACAATATCGTAGGTTGTTGAATTTTTGGATTTAGAACTGTTGTAATATCTAGTTGCGTTCTTCCCCTTGTGATTGCAATCGAATGAACCAAAAGTGTTCAAAAAACCTGAAATTCCCAAAAAAATGTGGATTTTTGACTTTTTATTAACTGCAGTAATAAGCCCTCATTGAGAGTTTTTCAACCATATTCATAAGTGGTAATTTTATATTTATTGGTCCTAGAGTTATAGCCAAATAAAATTTTAATTAATGAAATATTTTGATCTTACAAGAAAAGCAGAACGATTCGAATCCGAGTTCATCTGCTTTTTTTTTTAACTTTTTTTTAATTTAGTTTTTTAACATTTAAAAAAAATTAAATATATTGATATAATAATTATTAATCCATAATTGTAAATAAATAGTACAATAAATAATAATTCAGAAAAAAATATATGAAAAAATCAGAAGTTATTAGCGGAATAAAATGTTACGTACTTTTAAAAATTTGTATATGTATTTAATATGAATTATTAAATATGTGTATGTGTATAATGGATATGGTGAAAAGTCTGATTTTTAATTCTAATTGATAGTTATATTTTATGATAATTATTTTTGGATTTTGTACTTTAATTTCTGTTTAATTTTATTTAATTATTCTTGAAGTTCTGTTTAATTTTATCTACACTAAAATTAACTACCGAGAGACTGAAAAATAGACTCTCACAAGAACAACATATACGAGTACATTGAGGCGTACATGAACGATCTTTAAGAAATTGGAAAAAATTATTATCTCTTAGTTCATTACTGTTCTGATATTGCCAGACAATATTCTCCCTAAGTCGAAATTGTTCATCATTTCCTTTATTTGCTTTTTTGTTGCCAATCATTTATTAACTCTTTGGTTTGATAAAATGTTTCTGATCTAAATTTTCCTTCTCTAGTTTTCAAATTTTCTCTTTCTTTATATTCATCAAACTCTCTTAATCTTTTTATTCTTTCCTTGGTCTTAACGTTTTTTTCCGGTTTATATTTATCAACTGCTTTTAATCCTTTTTTATTTGTTAGGTTTAATAATTTTCTTCGTCTTTATATTTAACATCTCACTCTAAACTGATATATGTTTAAATGAAGTGTAGTAAAAAATATGTATATGTCATTTAATATATGATTCAAACAGTATGACAATTTGTATTAATAAAAAGCATGTAAAAAAAATTCAAGTAAAAAATTATTTTGAGAAACTGCCACTGTTGATCTGTGATCATTAAAGTTTTAACATGTAGTTGAAGATTTTCCTTTACGGTTGTCAATATCGTCAATTGTATTTTGTGTTAGAATGTAACAATTTAAAAAAATAAGTATTCAAAAATTATTGTAAAAAATAGTTTACATAAAAAAATTAATTTTTCATTAATAAATTTAATATAATAAAAATTCACAAATCTCAACAACATCTAAGTTAATGGTATTATGATAAGAAAAAAAAATTTAATCTTAAAATTGCTTTTTTCATTAAAACACATTCAACGTTTTAATTAATATATATATATATATATATATATATATATTTTTTTTTAATAATAGAAAAATTTAATAAAATACAAGATTTAATAAGAAAAAAAAGAACATGTCAAATATTTTTGAGTTTTGAGTTACTTAGAGGATATATAGACCCTAGAAGAAGGAGACAGCTACTTCGATATTTCGTTCTTACTTTTCAGCTGTTATCTTTTATATAAAATCTGTAATAGTTTAATATTTATCAATTCAGTAATCTCTTTTGATATGATCATACTTTATTATTTGGTAAGAGTTTTTTATTTTTTTATTTAACTAGAAAATTAAAATTTGATTTTAAAAAAAGGACTGATAACTAAACAAAAAATAAATAAGTAAAAATTTTAGCTTAAAATTATATCTAGCCGTATTTATATCTATAAAACAACTTGTTCTGATCGACTGACTGATTTATCAAGGCCTGGTAAAAACTACTGAAGATAAAATGATGAAAATTTGTAGAATGTTCTTCTTATGGTGTAATTGCAAACATAGATTACACTTTTTTAAATTGCAAGTGATATTCTGAAGGATTTCGAACTTTTTTAAGCCCTGCTTTATTTCTTTTTGTTTTTTTTTAATTCATCTGTAATAAATGAAAATATCTAGTATATATTTGGTCGGCGTAATTTGCAAATCAGTTACTACACTTTTCAAAATTTGACATTGAAAGGAATGAAGAAAGGTGGAACAATGATTGCAATGTTTCCCTATTTCAAACTATACTAAAGGAGATACTAAGTAGACTGGGGGCCTTTGATGCTCTTTGATAAATATATAAAAACTCTTTGAAAAATAAAAAAAAACTTTCGGATCTTTTTTTTTATTTCGAATATTTTAAGAGTGTGATGTACGACACGTTAACTCAACCAACACAGACACTGTTACTGACGCTGTGCGACGCGACTGGCCTCAGAACCCACCGTTTCACTGACCGAATGGCTGCAGTAATCAACAACCTTCGGTTACTTGAATACAAGAAACAAAAATAGAAACCAAGTACTGTTACCTTCAATGCTGTTGTCGGATAATGTCAAAACTGAGAAAAATACATTTTTGACCGTGCTTCGTTAGGGTAACCAGTTTTAAATAATATTTTTAAGGCCGACTGTTTTGAAAGCCACATTCTTAGATACTTAAGACCCAAAGTTTCGGGACCTGTACTAACCGAATTATTTCTCTGAAAAATTACAATATACTGATATATTTTTATAAACTGAACAAAATTTTATTTTTATTTATCTTTTTTACTCTCACAAGCATGAGTTTAATGAACAAAGGAGGTCGAGGGGGCAGAACCCCATGGATAGACGGCAAAGTCAATCGAAGCGAATCTTGACCTGCTAAATATCCTGTGATCGCTATGGGGAGCGCAAGCAACCATTTAGTGCAAGAGAAGTCACCACGGGGATGCTAATATATATATATACACGCACGCACAAGGAAAGTGAGTTTAAGAGGAGGAGAGGGGTAACACACTTACGCACACCCATACGAGTGTGCGACTACAAGCATGTGCGCACGGGCACACAAACACACACACACACACACAAATATATATATATATATATATATATTACAAGTAATAATAATGTGTGTTTTCATTTTCTGAATAATTTTACTAAGACAAATATATAAAATGTACTGTTGGTTAACGGAAATAAGATTTTCCTTTATATCACCTTTAAAAGCTATATAATTCCTACAAGACCGTTTGATGATCTGCCGATTTAATTAAACTATCCTGATTTCGAATTCAAATTATAAGAAAAATAATATGTGCAATGGACACATCTTAACCACACATTAAATTTATCTTAATCTATGCAACATAAATCGATTACTAACGTAAGCTGTAATTTCATCAACACTATTCTCTTCACAGAGAATAACAAAATAAAAAAATAATATAGTAATTAAAAAAAATGGTAGCAGGTATACAAAAAATTTAAAAAAATTTGTTAATTCAAATTTGATAAATCTACATAATACACACACACACGCGCGTACGCGCGCGCGCGCACACACACGCACGCACACACGCACACACACACACACACGCGCGCGCGCATACTAACCTTTTCGTTAGGCCGTTTTCAATCAATAAAATTGTTTATTATTGTGGTAAAATTAAAGAGAATTAAATAATAATCCAAGAGAACTGATGTGGAATAACGTCAGCACATAAGAAATAAAATAATTTTTTAAAGCGGAGAATTTACATATTAACATTTTATTTAATGTTTGTTAGTGTGTTCATGAAAAATAAAAATAAATTAAAACTGTATGTTATAAACAATAATCACATCAGTAATGATAAAAAAACTTTCCAACAGAACAACAATAATGACGATAAAAACCAAAACACCGTTCACTCGACATTATCGTTATACATGCCCGGATACAGGCAGAGTACCCTTACTATATCGATTATTGAAAATACATTTCGTGCTTTCAGATGGAAAAAAGCAATTTAACGTTTTTTTACTTCTTTTTAGCACAATCTCCTTCAAGTGTACAAAGAAGTCACCTGACTTCCGGTATTAGTAATTTTATTGTATTTACATATCAAATAGATAATTTTAAATAAATTTAATCTTATTTAAGCGAAATTTTATTTTATTTTTGTTGTTGTTAAGATTATATATTCTTTTTTTTTTTAAGAATAAAAATAATTAATAAATGTCACAGATCAAGAAGTGCCTTAAAAACAAAAAAAAGTTCCTTTTTTCTTGTGAAAATAAGTACATTTTTTACTGGTTTTGTTCACCACTTCCTAGCGAGCTTACTAATTAATTTTTATAGCTTTTGTGGTTAAAGAATCTTAAATATAACAGATGCTAATCAGGGTAATTGCATTCTTTCTTATATCAACATTATTTTCATGGTTTAGCAGGATGGTATACATGCAAATTATTGAAGCAAGAAACAGACGGTTACTTTACCACTCAAGTTTTCTAATTAGCATTGAAAAGAGTGCTTCCTAGAAAAGCCATTCTTAAAAATAACCTTTTTTTATAGGGAATAAGTAGTTCTAATGTCAATTCGCTTGTAATAAGGTTAAAGCAAGTAAAATAAACCAAAACAAGTACTACTTGTAAAAAATAGACTGTATTTATTATCTGTGAAGTATTAAAATTATTAAGTAAAAAGATATAGCGAATGTGTTTTCTTTTTTAACTATTTTCCTCAAAAAGTCTACCACATAAACAATTTCAAAATCCACAACTGTACTACGTAAAACCAAAGATGAAGTTTAAATTTAGAACTACTTAACTCACCATAAAAGTTGTATATTTAGTTTGATATAAATTTTGGTATTCTTTTTTTAAATTAAACAATAAACAGTGATATAATGAAAATGAGATCTTCAAAGATTCTACCATTTTTAAAAAACTAAGAAAAGAATATGCCTTAAAGAAAATGTCTTTAGCACATTTTCATACAAAATTTTAGCACATGTATACCATGAAATACTGACTTTCGTCTTCATATTTTAGACATGACATATTTTAGACGTCTTTAAAGCATTATAAAATATCTAAATAAATATTTCTGTTGTAACAATAAAAAGAGTTAAGATGTTTAATCATATTGAAATTTTTGTTTGAAAGGCTTACAGGGAAATAATTTAAAAATCACTCTCATTGTTATTTCAATAAAGAAGTAACGAAAAAGGAATAAACAAAATGGTATATACTAAGACTGTTTAGTTAATGTTGACCTCATACGCTTATAATTCTCTTTACTTCAACTCAATTTAGCTGTTCTCAAGCCCAATAATTGATATTGTTCTCGAAAAGGGACTAATATCTACTCCAGATGAAGTTGAATACGTAATGTTCCGCATGATATATCTTGACTGCTACACAACAATCATCAACTATTGACAGTACAACAGTAAGTAATAGTAAGCTACAAACCCTTAGTTTTCTAGGCACTACACTTACTAACATTACTCCATAAACCGCGAATCAAAGAACAATTCGTTCACGGTTTTTTGGAAAAAATAATCCAGTTGCAATTAACATTGGAGAAATTCTTCCATTCAGTGGAGTTTTTCGAAAGTAATACATTTTTTTCTAAAGCATACCTCATCAGCACACAACAATTATCAGATAGGAACAATTTTGGTATGGTGTTTCATTAGGTTTTGCTAAATCAATGTATGAAGAAAAGAAACTCCATCAAGAATGATTATTGGCTGTCTGGCCAAGTATGAGATCAGTACCTCAATGGATAAGGAAAAAGAGATTTAGTACTACTGGTAATTTAAATAAATTAAATTGAAATTTAAGGTTCCTCCGCTAAAAGACAAATTGCTTGGGTTTAAAAGCACAACGTTTTTGATGGTCAAAGTGTACCTCCCATTTAAACTACTTCAGTCATGAAAAAAAACCATCCTTCTAAAAACTTCCAGTTGTATCTTCAGATTGAATAAAAATGTAATAGTTATTAAACAAAATAAGTAGATTAAAAATTACAAGTGTTTTATATTTATTAGGTTCTTCATCAAATTTCATAAAAAATTCTAATACAAAGTAATCTTATGTGTATTAATTGTATGATTTAAGTTTTGATTACATATTATTATCTTTCCAAATTCTTATAAAAATTTTTCGAGCGATAAGAAAAAAATCCTAATTTATTTTCCATTGTAATTTTATTGATAAAGTTTAATAAAAGAATTTTCGATTTAGTGAAAGTTAGCTAAACATAAAGAAAATCAATTAACAAAACGTCGCTAATCTGTGGTGATACGAACGTTAGAAAAGAGGGGTAGTTACTTGCTACCGCATATTGTATACTAGCAGCTAGCTTTAGGTGGATGCAGTAAAGGTTTGAGGTATATACCGACACAACCCAACGCCCTAAGTCTGATAATCTAAGTTGCCTGACAGCGCTGCCTTCCAACCGATTGCTCATCCACGCGGAAGATCCCTTATCTGTGTTTGGTTCAAATGGGCCATAAACGTAGCTAATATCTATCCCACTAGTATAGATATGAAGTGTAGCTTCGCTTCTGATAAAGCATTTTAATGCGACCGTTCGATTTTCCGTAAATGCATTTTTTTTAAACACGTGTAAACGAAATTCAATTATTGATATAATATTTATATATGTATATAAAACACACATGCACACGTGCGCACACTCATTCACACACACACACTCACTCATTCACGCACACACACACACACACACACACACACACACACACACACACACACACACACACACACACACACACACACACA
>JAAAKQ030296321.1:0-10232 GCA_010016005.3 Zanna intricata
CCATGCCTGACTGGGATTCGAACCCGGGACCTCCGAATGAAAAGCCGAGACGCTACCACTCGGCTACGGAGGCCGGCCTCTCTCTTACTGAATTCAAAGAATTAAAGGAGCTAACTAAAATTGAAAAAAAAATGTATTTTTTCCATTCTTTTGCGAGACAGACAGTGATGCAAAAATTATTATTCCTAACACTAATAATTAATATTTGTAATGAATAAAAAAAAAAAAAAAAACACTATAATAAGCTCATTACTTTGTTTAACTAGCTGGTTACCCATACTCATTTCACGATAGAAATTCTAGCTAAAAAAAATCAATACGTTAAATTTGATAATGTGTTGAACTAAAATTTTTCCCATGGCCATTCGAATTAGAAGAAATTAACGTAAATAAAATCTCTATATCCCATATGTCACACAAAAAGCCTCAAATATTGGTTCTTTGGTGGTTGGGTTTCAATTAACCACACACCTCAGGAATAGTCGACCTGAGACTTTACAAGACTAAATTTCATTTACAATTATGAATGTTTATGGATGCTATGTATGCATAGCATCCTCATTCATTCTCTGAAGGATGAACCACTAGCGGTGGTTCCATAGACTAAACAGAAAAATAAAGCAATCAGAGGCAGAGTTGAATCGGTTGTTAATAATGTTATACAGTATACTGTATGACTAAAATTCAGCTTTATTAAATTAAAATACACACATATTAAAAAAAAGTAACAGTAAAAATGTACATTTTTAATTAGTATTCTTTTTCTGAAAGTTTTATCGTAATTAAAATCGTAAAATCACATTAAAATGATACAGCAATCTGATCGAGAAAATTTCTGGGAAGTTAAGAATAGCTAGAACAAACCGTTTAGGATTCATTTCCAGAATGTAATCAGTATTCACCAAGATTACCCGGATTACATTTAATAGTGTCTTTGAATGTAGAATGAACATCGCGGTAACTTAGAACGATTCTGAGATGAGAAATGAGGAAGAAATGAACAAAAGAGGTAGGTAGCGTTCGAGAGGGATGGAGATTAATTTCTGAAAAGCGGGAAAATATCTTTAATCAATAAAACCATCGTGACGTGAAAAATTTTTATATTTTTTTTTCTAGTTTTTTTACTAACTAAAGGGAGGATAGGGTATTTCACGGCTTTATTTTTCCTGAAAATTCAGTGATGTCATCGAATCATTCTTGAGTACTCTTACTGCTTGTGTGGCTTATACTTTCTATTTTCAGCAACAAAGATCTGTAACTTGCATCCTGCACACGTCATGTATTCTCCTTCCACTGATTTTTTCAAAAGAGTATTAGCGGATAAACTTTTGAAGAATTAAATCAAGATTTTCTCTCGATCTTTCTGACTGATTTTATTTAATTTTCTATTTCTTCTTTTTCCTTCTTCCTCTTTTAATTTACTTTACAATCTTCTGGCGATTATGTAAACTTGTTTAATAATTATTAATTTTTGTGTTTCTATAATGTCGCACCATAGGTTTTTCAAGACAATTAAGGAAAATAGTTTTTTCCTTAATGTTTAGATAATGACTGCTGACTTATATAATCACATTAATTGTTGAGTAGCATATATTGGATAAACTATTTAAGAATGGAATGGCTTTCTTTATGTTCGCTAATATCGTATTGCTTCCACCCACAAGTAACAAGTTTGAGTGGAATACAATAAAGCAACGGTTGGTAGATTAAATAAGTTTTTTAAGATTTACGCGTAATTTGATTAACCTAATCTGTTGAGTATTGTTTGTATTTCATTTATGTTGACTTTCTTAAAGATTTATTTTAAAACTTCTGTGATTAAACGATGAGAAATATCACAAAAAAATATTATAAAAATTGTAATTTTAGAATAGGATAACCGTGACATCTTTAAATTTCTTTCAAAAATACGATATCTTTTTAGTATTTTAGTCAATAAATACTTATATTACATTGTAAAGGATTATTTACATCAAGTTTTGATTTCAAGGACTTACAGATTAGCTGTTATTTTCACTCACCTCGCTAATCTTTTAGTTGAAGATTTTATTTATTTTGTTCATCCGACAACATTTAACTCATTTTAACTATTATTGCTTTAAACAGTCATTTATCATTTAAATAATTTTATTCGTACAATGAGTTCCCTATCGGTCTTTAAAAGAGGTAGATTCTCAACATTCTGTTCTTTTTTTATCTGACTTACTACGTTAACTTAGAGATTACGAGAAAGTAAACCATTCTGCTATTGATTAGGCATGCGAATGGCGTTTCTGTAAGCGGAAAAATTTCCTACATCGCAAAGTTTTCTTGTTATCGGCCCTTCTCTTATCTAAGAGAGGAAGGAAGGAGAAGACTTTAGTAACTATGATTAGTATCATCACGACATTTTTAGTGGTAGTTAAGATATTAAAGACAAAAAATATTTTTTTTATTTCATTATATTTCTGTTACTACAGTAACATTGTAATAATGAAGTAAAAGGATTTTTTCCTTTAACGAATTCTGTAAAACTATTAATATTTTATTCATCTATAATTAGCTTAAATTAACACATTTATCGAATATTAATGAATTTTGATTGTAAGTGCTGAGATTGTTTAGTATGTCTTCAAGAAAGAGAAGTAATCTTTCTTGAAGGTATAGTAATTTTTTAAAGTTTGTTAAAAGGAGAGTATATCTGTCCTCTGAAACCGCTGAAGTGCGTGATTCCCAGTTAGCTGCTGATCGACAGCGCTATAAAGAAATGATGTTACGACTAATCTATTGTGTTCAAAATATAATAAAATATATTTTGTGTTTATAGTCCTTAGAGTTAGAACAGAAATGAAAAAGGTTGGTCATGAGGAGATATGAACCAATTTTGAAATTAATAAAATCGCTTGAATTGTCTAATCTGTAGCATCTAAATCTTAACTTTTTTAATTTCTAAATTTGTGTTTGAGAGCTTACAATAACAGGTAATATTCTAACTTGGGGCACATCCTACATTTGCCCCGACTATTGTTTTAGAAATAAGTTATGATAAATTTAATTCGTTCACCAAACCGCTTTGCTACGAAGTTTATTTTTTAAAAATTGTTGAATAGAGAAAAACTTAATTTTAGATTAATTGAATGTAAAAAAGTAATAGGCACGCGTATAATAGTCATAAAATATACTCTGGAATTATTTTATGGTTTTACGGTTGAAAGAACTTTGATATGAGGGTATAGATGCATAAATATTAAAAGATTTGGGGAAAGTGTAAACCGGAAAGAGATGTTAAAGTAGGATTACGACGCGTTACGTGTTGAATAAGTTAATGCCAGAGTCACGCACGACATTCCGGAAGTTTACATTACTCGTAGGCAAGTAAGAAGTTGCCACATGAAATAAATATACGAACAACTAAAGGTACTAACAGGCTGCTTTATAAGATAGAAATATATTATACTTACGATCCGAAAGTAAAATAAAACCATATACAATAAATAGAAATTCAATTAAAATTATTTTTATTAACTCCTGCAAAATTTATAGTTTAGACTACCATTGGAATCTGAAAGTTTAATTAATAGTTGGTAGTAAATGCACTCTTTTTTCTTTTTTTTTAAATTGGGTCATTCGATGTGACTTTAGACTACTTATGATTGAAGATTAGTCATTACTGGTTGACGATTACTCATGACTTCGATGTAGATTTTAGATTAAATTGAGAAATTACCTAAAATCTGCTCTTATTATAAGGAAGACATCTTTGACGTAAAGGATGAATCTGTTGGCAGTAATTAATCAAATTTATTTGTTCAAATAAATTAACTTATCGGTAAAAAGATTTTCATCTTTTTATTCATTCACATGTAAGTATATAAAATAATTGATGGAATATCTCATTAATTTCTCTTTATTTTGTTTGAAAATCGTTATTAATTTTTAAATTTATTTTGTTATAAAATGAAAGCTCCCATAGATTGGTTAGGTAACATTTTAAGACCATAATTTATGTAATTGTAACTGTAATGTCTGATTTTTTTTTATCATCATTAATTTGACTGGTTTCATGTACAATTCCACTTCTTTCTATTCTGACAAAATCTCGTTTTTAAAATATCTCCCACCCGTTACATGTTTAGTTATTTATTTTACATATCCATTCTTAACGCAGTCTTCTAAATCAGTAGAATTGTAGAGAGTAAGTACTGATCTCTACAATTCATAACACCACATTTTTTTAAAGCAACAAAATAATTAATTCAAACAAGCGACACATTTAATTTACCGAACGATCTCCATAAAACATTTTATAAATATGACCTCTACCTAAAAGATAAAAAAAAAAGTAATATTATAGAAAAATAAAAAGGAATAACAGCCTCATGTTTTAAATCCTGGAATGCTTGTGGAATAACTGTATACACCACTTATTTGATAAACATTTTCATTAGTAGGTAAATGTATAAAATCCGGTTTTCTTGGTCAGTCGTTTGAACACAGCGACAGGCCAGCAAGATCTTCAACGAGTTCAGCATTTACACTTACGGTCAGTCAAGGTTGCTGGGGCAACATTTTGGCCTTCCATTTTTTTTTCAACTTTTGTTTTATTTATGATAATTTACTTTTAAAATTTTTTTTTGTAAAAATCATGTATTTCAATCCCGATTACTTTATAATAATTCAAAACTGCAGGTAGAAAAAATAGTTACAAAAAAATATTTAAAAGTTTCTTAAAATTTCCAAGATTAAGAGTCGTATTAAAAAATTACAAAATGGGTTTCGTCTCTTGAACAATAAACAAAAAATATCTTATTCTTAAATTTATGTTTCACACAAAAGCTTGAAACTTTTATTTAATGTAAAATTTACTTATTTTATATATTAAAATATGCCTTGATGTATTGTATCGTAATATAGTTTCAAGAGCCCTGGAAGAAAATGAACGGAACAACTCTATAGTCGATTATAAATTTAGTTGGATTCGTTCTTAAACTTAAATACAATAATTTTTGAATTCGTTAGATATTTCAAAAACATAATTTTAAAATAATCTGAAGGACATTTATTAATGCCCTGTCGGCTAATCACGATTAACTATTGAGTTACAGTAAACTTGTGTGTACTTGGCTGCAAAAGAAGACGGAGTTCAGCCGTGATAATTAAAAATAAAAATAAACGCAACGAATACTTAACTAAAATCCGTTCCGTTTTACATTATTTCTGTTTACCGCGAAAAACACAGGGTTTTACCAAACAATCAAGTTAAAAAGGTGGCAAAAAAATGTAAAATATGGACTGACTTGTTACGATTATCCTCAACAAATTTCAGTCCTTTCGAAAATTACTGCGGCGATGGTGAACGTTAAAAAAGTTTTTCATTTAATTTTTTAATGCCAATAAATTGTTTAAGAGTAAAAATTCGTATTTTAACCTACATTAAGCATATATTTAAAAAATTTTTTTTTGGATATGTTTGGATACATCAGAAATTGCATATTCTAAAAACCGAACGAAACGATTTTTTTCTTGCGATTTTCTACAAATGAAAAAGACGCGTTTTTCCTCATAAAACCTCCGAAAAAGCAGAACAGTACACATTTTAACGGTTCCTCATTTCCGTCGCAAATTAAAAGAGAAGGATTCCAAGCTGCAACTCCCGCCTCGACCAGTTAAACTCATCTGTCAAATTCCAGAAAAACTGCGAAGAATAAAAACGATTAAATATATTTTTTACTAAGTTACATGTAGTCAATAACATATTCATTTTTAAAAGAACAAAGCAACAAAAAAATGATGTGCCTAGACGATTGAAATCACGTAAACTAATAATAATATTAACTTTTACGTAAAATTTCTCGATTGATTTTTATTTACGTGAGAAATAATTTTCTCTCGAGCAGCTTGATAATATTTAGCGGTAACAGAAATAATAATTTATGGCCAATATTATGTATCCTAATAAGATTTTATTATTTTATGTGTTTTTAATTTAATTATCTTACAATCAAGTTTTTATTAATATTCTTTAATTTAAAACAATTTTGAGAACTAATAATAATTTTTCAGCTCCTGCGATATTTTTCGAAAGCTATTCCTTGTTTGAATTCCAAAAAAAAAAATCCGCCTTAAAATAATGTTTATTAATTCTCGTAAGAATAATAGATAATCATAAAAACAGCTAAATAGGGCGTAAAAGATTTGCAGCTGTTTTTTTAAGCGAAAGCAACAATTAAAAAAAAAAAATTGGAAAAATAGTATAAGCTACATATAATTTTGTTAATTAAATCTAGGTATGAAAACGATTTTACTACAAGTAAAATCATACTTAGTACAGCAGAATCAGTAATAGCGCCTTAAAAATACTCAGGAACAGACGAAAAATACAAGTTAAAATATAGTAGTATAATGTGTATGTATTCATCACAATATTTTTTTTTAACGGTGACATTGCATAAAGAATAATATTAAAACGTGTTTTGATTTATGGTACATAAATTATGTTAATTCTAGCGAGTATATTCTGTAAGTAATTATGTGAGTATATTCTGTTGGTTTTAATATATAGAACTATTATTTAGACTACATTCAGCTACGCTTGTTTGTCAATGTATGTATGATTTCAGCTAAAATTCTCCTATGATCGACCTCTTGTCACCTGGCGAATTTCCTAATTCCTAATTAGTATATATGTTTTAATGTTCTGAAATAACGCTTACGTGCTGAATAAAAGAAATCGACAAGCTTCTATTCGTAAATCAAGCCATACTGATAAAATTATTCTTGAAGCATCTTATCTCATAATATTAAGAATAACTAATATGTCCAAACCCAATACAATCTTAGAAAACCTCATGCTGCCTACTTCAATTGATACGGTCAGTGTTTTAATGGGTGTGGAAAAAGTAAAAAATTTAAAAAAATTCCGCTTTTTAACAATACAGTATCTTGGCGAATCGATGACATGGCTTCCAGTTTTCGCGATATGAGTTCAAGTAAATTTTTTTCAATGTTAAATTTTATGAATCGACAGATGCGGCGAACGTTTCTCGGTTCTTATTTTTTGTGAGGTATGATCGCTATAGGGACATATCAGTAAAGGAAAATATGTTGTTTTGCAAATCAATACCTGGCGTGCAACAGGACAATGTTTTTTTTTTTTTTTTTTTATAAATTACTGAAACCTATAACACACACTGTACAAAATGTATTACATTATGTAGTAATGGTGTGGTGCAAAGGCGATAACAAGAAAGAACAGGGAATTCCTGAAAATATTAAAAAATCGTCTTATACCAAAGGTGAAATGGACGCACTGTTCCTTCTCAGACATGTTCTTGCTACAAAAAATATTTCGGAAAATCTAAAGCAAATTCTTTGTAAAGCAGTAAAAATGGTTAATTTTAATTAAAAGCCTTACCGTTACAAAATTGGCTGTTTGTTAAACTGTGCGATGAAATAGGCGAAAATAAAAAAATCTCTTCTTTTCCACACAGAAGTAAGATGGTTATCGCGGAGGAAAGTGTTAACCCGGTTCGGTTATTGGAATCGCAAGATGAATTAATAATATCTTTCTAGGATAAACAAACGTCATCCGTGTTAAATATATTTACAGTAAATATATATACTGCGATATCTTATTTAGCCGATGTATTTTCGCATTTAAACGATTTGAACGATAAATTTATAAGGACGTGATAAAAAGCATTTTATTAATGAGGGACAAAGTTCATGCTTTCATTAAGAAGCTTGATGTCTATATTATTTGCCTTCAAACCAAAAATTTGATATGTTTCCACTCACTTCCGGTTATACGAGAAAAGTTTGGATGAAGAAGATTAGGTGAAAAAGATTAGAAGAAGATTAAGACATTATTCACCTCAATTTGAATAGTAAAGATTCAGTAGCCGGAGTATTTTTCCTAAAAGCAAAAACGATTTCTCGAAGGAATGGTTACTGAATCCATTTAGTAAATACGTTCTTGCAGCTGCTAATTTACCAGTTGAGCCAATTTTACCATGACCAGCTCATTGAAATGTCTGCCGATAAAAGGATACAACCACAATTCACATCTGAAGATTTAGGTAACGTTTTGGCTTGCTCGTCGAAGCGAATATGGAAATTTAGTAACAGAAACATTAATCCCTTTCGCCATGTCTTACCTCCGTAAAAACGGTTTTTCATCTATGATTACAATAAAAACTAAAAATAGGAATCGTTTTTTATCTCTTGAAAGTAATCTGCTTTTGTGTTTCTAACGTAGATCCACGTACTGAAAAACTTTTAAATGAAAATCAAACGCAATAAACTTATTAATTTATTATCTTTACATGTGTACTTATAAACATAAGTAAAATGTTTATAATAAATGATCTTTTTTCTCATAAAATGATTTCTTTATTGTTTACATGTAAAGTTGCAGGCTAATTTCGTGATCCCCTTTCATATCACGGCGACCCCATATCTTGATAAACGGTGATATTAAGTACTGCAGAAGGTTCCGTTCTCAACAATTTGAAAAAGAGTTGAAATATTATTTTCCAATTTGTCTTTTTTTTTATTAATCTATTTATTATTTTTTTACAGCATGGATGGAAACGTTAATAATATTAAATACTAATCGTTTGCGATTTTTTAATTGTCTTTTGATTGATTTTTCAATGGAGAAAAAATCACTATGTCGTACTCATAATTCCATATTCATTTACCAACTAAAGATGTTTTATTATCACTACTATCAATTAATTTTAAATCAAACTTATTGATAATTTAATTGCACATATACTATGATTTGTATGTTCGTATTCCTTTTCTTGTTTAATTATGGAGTCACCTTTTAATTCTTTTTTAAGTATCCAGAAATTTTTTAATTCTTTTATTTTTTTAAAATATATTAAATGCTACAAATTATACATATATTACATACTAATGAGTAAATTTAAGCTGAACGAATTACGATCGTTGCAGTACCACTTCAATACTTTTGTACTTAACATTAGTTTTCTAATTAAATAAGAATTAGATATTATATAGTTATTTTTAACATAATTAAATTAATAACTAATAACACGGTACTCCCGTTGTATATTCATAACAAAAAGCCGCCGCTGTTGTTTTCATTAACGGAATTTAAGTGGGTCAATGATGTGAGAAGAGGCCCGACCACGTCCGAGAGTACATATTCACGGTTTGACAAGCAAAACGGGACCACCTAAAGAAAAACTACCGTTCAATCGAGAATGATTTCTATAAAAAAATTTATCGGCTACAATACTTTCTTTAATAAATTTACTCCATCCAAACATAAAACGTGTTAAAAATAACTAAGAAGATTAGTTTCTATTGATTTCATTGGAGAAATTAAATAAAGAATTCTAAATGAAATTTCACAGAAGAATTTTTATTTAAAAAAAAATCAAATATAATGACAAAAAGTGACACACAATTAAACGTTTATCATTTTATTTTTAAAAAAACCCAGTTGAATTGGCTGAATTATAGCTTAATTACTTTACAGAAATCATTTTACTTCACATTAAAAAATTGTATCAGTAAATATATTCCGAAACACTTACTTTTCTATACATTTATCTATCTCTATATATCGTTTCATTAATATTACGCCTAGAGATATTTAATCAAATTTAACACGATATTTTGAATCCACAATCTCTACAAAATAATAAACACGAATTTTTCAAATACCGACACAATATATTTGGCATTCGTCTTTTCTCTGATGCTGTAGTATAGAAATATGAACGACAGAACCAGAAAGGAAAATAACGAGGACTTATATATATGGGTTACAGAGATTCGGGGATTTTGAAAATCTGCGGGTCTATAAATCACATATGAAGAGAAATTACGAAGTATCGTATTTGACAGATATAAAAATCGGTCTACTGTTTTCATTTTTATTGTTTTAAACGAGTATAGGACTATATTGTTTTATATTGTTTTAAACGAGTAAGTAGGACTTCATAAACATAATTAATTTTTTAAGTTACAAAAGTCCATTATTTCTCTGCCTTAAAATAGATTCCTTCAAAAATAAGATCTTAACAGTCGGCATGTAGAAAACGCATATATTAAGACGATCCTGTTTAACACATTATGTGTGAAAGGTTTTAAAATGTCCATTTAACATCAAAATTACTTAAGAAGTTTAATTTTTGTAGAAATTTTTTTTTTTTTTTTTTTTTTGTTTTACCTCCGGAACCACCGTTAGGTTATATCTTCAGAGGATGAGATGAATG
>JAAAKQ030296354.1:0-10232 GCA_010016005.3 Zanna intricata
ACTGAAAGAGCTGCTGCCCCCTTTCAGGAATCATTCCTTAGTCTGACTCTCAACAGGTACCTCTCCGACATGGTTGCTCCTTCGGTCCAGCTACTCTGTATCACTGAGCACGCAAGCCCCCCATCGGCAAGGTCTCATGATTCGTAGAGGGAGAAATTTCTATCATATAACCCTTTTAACTTCTTTAATTTTTTAAACAAAAGAAAATTCATTAATACAATTTTCATAACTTGACTTTTTAATAAGAAATTCCATTTTTATAAGAAATTCTGTTATTACATAAAAAATTATTTTTATTCTGATTAGTGAAAAAGCCTTTTCACAGGCTCACACAATACTAGACACAAACACAGGATTATGTTCATTAAATAAATACATAAACTATGATGTAAGAAAACATGAAACATAAAACAGTATATATTTCATTAAGATTATTATGTCAGTTGTTGTTCAGTTTTAAACTTCTGGTAATAACATATATGTTTCTATTCCTTAAAACGAATCTAAAAGAATATTTCTTCATTGCATCAGTAACCATCAATTAGCAAAACACAACACATTGGTTTAATACCTATTGTCGGATTTAATCTTGATGAGGCCCTAAGCTATTTGAAATATGGGGCCCTTTATAAGTCCAGATGTTCTATATCAATGACAAATATGATTTTTGATATCTACATGGTTAAACTTTATCATTTTTATCCATAATAAACTTAAAAATGCAAACTTCAGTAAAAAGAAACAAAAGTTCTTATAAAAGACACAATTAACAAAGGCTTATCTGATCTCTTGAAACACATTATAAGGATTAATTATTAACTAAAATATTTTCTTTTATTTCTATTTATTATTTATTTTTCTAATTTTTTGGGGAAGCTATATCTTGTGTAGCGTATATGTAAATCTGGCACTATTAATACCATTATTCCTACTAACTGTTCACTGTTTTCTACACTCACCCCAGCTTTTTTTAAATAATCAAATTATATTATTAGTTAATTCCATATATCAATTTTATTTTATACTATTATCCAATACAAATTTATTATTATATAAACAGTGCTTTATTTCTTCTTTTTCTATGCAAGTTTTAATTTACAGTGGAACAAATCTAAGTGATAAGAAAATTATTTCACAGGAACTTTTTATTTATTAGAATGTTTTCAAATAAAATAAATGAAAATATTAAATTTAACGGTAATGAAGTTAGTTAAAAAAAATTTATTAACTGATATTAAAATAAGATATTAAATAAACGACTGGCACTAGATAGGGATTCTTGGAGAGCTGCATCAAACTAGTCAAATGACTGAAGACAAAAAAAAAAATTAAAATAAGAGATGTCCTTTATTTGATGTACATTACATATTTTTCTTTGAATGTTTAAGTTTTATTTAAAAAGCAAATCCACTAATTCAGACAATTCATGAATATTAAATAATATGGCACTTACCTAATTTAATTTTTTTTTTAACAAAAACAGTTTTATGGAAACCCACATCTTCAATAAGCTATTTTAATTGTTTATATCCAACTATATTTTACACTCTAACACTTTAAATTTATCAAGAAAATATAAATAAAAAAAATTTTTTTTTATTTAAAAAAATTAAAACTTTTTCAAACAGAAATTAAGCATTAAAAATTTTCTAAAATTAAACATTTAAAAATTTAAAATAAAAAAATTGTATTTTCTTGATGGATTGAAAGTATTAAAGTGTAAAATGTAATTTGATACAAACAGTTAAAATAGTTTACAATTGAAGATGCGAGTTTCCACAAAAATGTTTTCCTAAAAAGAATGAAATAAGGTAAGTGTCATCTTATTTAATATTTATTTTTGCATTTAGGTTTATAATTGGTTTGGGTTTTCCCAATTTGATTTATAATTATATATTAGTACAGAGGAATATGCGTCTTAAAAACACTGACTAGAAAAAAAATGTATATAGAGGTACATGTGATAAAAAACTGCACAACAATCTTTCAGACTATGATTCTATAGCCAAAAATAAAAAAAAGTACATATAAACACAAGTCAGAAAATGACTCATTAATGAGCTTTGGCTTGCAAAATATTTAGCCCTGCCTTCTGCTCCCTTGTGAAATTACTAAAATTCTTGGAATAGAAACAGAGGAGCAAATTTGGTACTTCTTATGGTTTTTTGATTTCAGAAATTGAATAAAAGTGGTCCCAGTACTCTATCTCACTTAGGTTTTACATAGAACAAGGTAAAATACAAAAAGTTTTGTTGGAAAATAAATTGTTTTTTAACTTTCGAATAAAATAACTGTTAATTTACCAATAAACAAAAAAAAAATTTAGTTAACTTAGTACAAAAATTTAATTCTCAGAAAATTGATGAAAATAACAACTATTAAAATTAAATACAAATTTGAGAAATTCAATGTTAATTAGAAACAAAAGAAATTGGATCAAGGTGATGTGACAACCTTCTGGTGCTTGAGGTCATAGATTAATGTACTGCATTCAATATTACTTCTTCAGTGTTGGAACTTTTCACAAAACGTTCATGACCAGCATTGAATTATTCTGGTTTAAGCACAACTGTTTTCTCAAACTTGCCTCTCCTAAGCCTCAAATGATTTATGATCTGGTACTCTTCGATCTTGATAATGTTCCATATATTCACACACAGCAGCTCATCCATTTTTATTTAATTCACCATAAATTAAATACATACCTGTCAACTCATAAAAAAAAACAAATTTGTTGTATCACCCATTGCAAACAACTGACTGAACAACAGTAAAAATACTACTCAAATGAATATTCAAATGCTAGACACTAAACTTAATTGTTAATCAGCTGTTAGTGCCAACCTATGAAAAACTAGAAATTTTTAATATGTTTTAGAAGGATGTCTTTCAAATTTATCTTTAGCACGTAGATAAATTGTCTGTATAAAATCACATTACTTTTTCAGGCCAATTTGTGCGTTCTGTTTCTAATTTAAGTAGAACTCAAATTTGTATCAAATTTTATTAGACATTATTTACATCAATTTTCACAGAATTAAATTCTCTACAAAGTTCAGAGAAGTTTTTATTTGTTTACTGGTACATTAGAAAAAGTTATTTTATTTCAAACCAAAAATAGTATTTACTGAAAAAACTTTTTCATGTTTTTACCCAATTTTTCTTAAAACCTAAGTGAAATAAAGTTCTGGGACCACTTTAATTCAGTTTCTTTAAATTAAACAAAGAAATAGATATTATAGAACAAATTGCTTTTATATATATATATATATAAAATCTTTTTGTTGGGTTCGAAAGCCCAAAACTTTTGTATTTTTTAAAGTAAATTCCAACCTTGTAATCTTGACCCTAACAGTTCAGCTTGTTTTTTTGATAAATTTAAATCCCTAACCAAGTCATTTAATTCACCTTGTGATATAAGATACAGCTTATTGGAGGATATTTCAGAATCAAAATCATTGTTGTCTTCTTCAGTACTGCCTGATTCTTCATTGCTGCTTTCAGAACATACATTCACAGGTGGCTCAGGAACTGGAATAATTTCACTGTGAGGTACAGGCCTGACTGCAGATTGCAATGAAGGATATTTCATAGTTTAGATATTTTAGAAATTCCAGACATACTTGTTAAACAAAAGTAACAACCTGTTACATGATCCTTTGGTTCATGTCAAACCAATGGCAAAGCCTTCCATGTACCTTTCAGCCATCCTTTTAAATATACAGAACAATTAGTAGTGCATATTATATGAGGAGCCACATCTTATCCTAATCACCAATTTTAAGCTGTAAGTACAAATGATGTTTCTTTTAATTGAAGGTGTAATTTTTTTTTATTTGATTTTGTGGTAAATTCACCACATACATAACAAAACACATCCACATCATTTACACAATTTCAAGGCATTATGACATTCCACCGTCAACAAACTTATAATAGCAGTAAAACTGAACAAAATTAGTTAATTCCTAAATGCATTGCTTAATACAAACAACACAGCTGTGTTTTCAGCTATATTTTTTGACCTGCAAAGACATGATTAATCTTGTCCATGAAGACTCTCTCTTCAGTTTTGGATATGTTGTCATAATATGTAATTATGATATGATTTAATTCTTTGTCTTGTATTGTTTATTTATAACTTAAAAATTATGTTAACAAAGTTAAAATTATAAAAAATGAGCTAACAAAATAAAATATAGGAACTTAAATGCTAACTACACATTGAAGAATGAAAAAAAACTCCTTTAATTAAAATTATTTTTAAAAATGGTGGGTGACAAAGATTCTGCATTTATATTCATTTTCAGCATCAAAAAACAGATTAAAATCATGTATCGCATGTTAGGAAACAAAATTATGTTTATCAGTGTTAGTATTATAATAAAAAATAAATGTTCGTGATCATTTTGCATTAAATATTTTCCAAAGTAATTTAACTCTAAAATTTATATTTTAATGGTTGTCTTGATAAAAGTTTGGTGGTCACATTCAAAATAGTAGTCATCTCAAAGATAATACAACAATCATTAAATATTAAAATTTATCAATGTTCTCTAAATACTGGTCATCTCTATAGTCATCTCATGGAAGTGCTTGTCATGAGAAATAACTTGTTACAAAAAACCATGGTACAATATATATATACATGCATAGCTGAATGAAAATTGTTTTTAGAAAATTAAAAACATAACTTAATAACAATTAAATTATCAATAAAAACCTTCCAATGATTTGCCGTTACAAACTGTAAAGCAATTAAAAAAAAAAAGGAAGCTGTAAACGGTTCCAGTTTTTTTAAATAAAATACTATTTACTACTACTGTATTGTATGTTTTTATAAAAATAATACACATAATAAATTAATGTAATGTGTATAATACATATTAATATGAAAACTGACCAGGTGGTGGCTGTGAAGTAGGAAGATATCCTGGTCCAGGGGGATAACCAGTCGCAGGGGGATAACCAAGGCCACCACTTCCTAAATAAATGATAAAAATAAAACAAAGCAATAAAAGCATGCATATTTACAACAAAAAAATATAAATAAATTTTACAGAAATAAAAATAAATGAAATAGTTATGGTAGATTATAACTAATATAAATGCAGTAAAAAGCCATCAACTAAGCCCAAAAAATATCAGGTAAACTGAAAAAACAAAAACAGTTGGTTCATAATATTTATAGTTTATTTAAATGCAGTTATGTACATTTGCAAATGAAGACAATGACTTAAATAGCAAAAGTAACACAACTGACCTAACAATCCAAACATGTCATGTATAACAAAAGTTTCCATTCAGTGTCATTCCTAGACTGGAATGAGTAAGTGATTTAGAATAAAACAATATCATTCTACAAATGTACAACAAATAAATTTCATGCTAAAGATAGCATCTATAAAATTCACAGAGAACCTTGACTTTTAATAGGACTATTTATTTATCTTTTTTTATTGTCTTCAGTTACTCGACTGTCACTATTTGTCACTTTCTCCACCAAACCGATTTTTAACATTTTCCTGTAGCACCAATTTTCAAAAGCTTCTAATCTATAACTTCTCAGGTACTCCAGTCGTCCAAGTTTCACTTCCTTATAAAGCTACACTCCAAACATATACTTCAAAAATGTTTTTGTGATATTTGAAGTAATTTTTGATGCAAGCAAATTATATTTCTGGCTACAACCTCGTTTCACCTATGCTATTTGGCATTTTATATCGGTCCTGCATTGTCCATTTTTAGTAATTCTACTTCCCAAATAACAAAATTCTTTTACTTCCGTAATCTTTTCTCTTCCTATTTTTAAAGTAAGTAGTCTATCTACATTATTTCTACTGCTTTTCATTCCTTTTGTTTTGTTCTTGTTTATTTTTTATGGGGTAGTTCTTGTGTAGGACTTCATCCATGCCATTCATTGGTTCTTCTAAATCTTTTTTACTCTCAGCTACAATTACTATATAATCAGCAAATCACAGCATCCTTATCTTTTCACCTTGCACTTACTCCGCATCTAAATTGTTCTTTAACATCATTAACTGGTGGTTCTATGTAAAAATTAAAAGATAGGGGGGGATAGGGAACATTCTTGTTGAGCTCTTTCTTTTATTAAGGCTTCTCTCTTATGTTCTTCGATTATTATTATTATTGTTGTTGTAATTTGTTTTTTGTAAATGTTAGCAATTCTTTTATTTCTATATTTGAACCCTAAATTTTTTAAAATGCTAAACATTTTATTCCAGTTTACATTATCAAATGACTTTTCTAAGTCTACCAATATTATTATTATTTTTTTACTAAAAATAAATTGATGACAATTTGTACACAAATTCTTCTTACAGTGTAAGTGCACACTAAGAAAGGATTTTTTTGAAATTAAAAGTTTAAAGGGTTGAAATGGAATGATAATAAGATTTAATTTCTTTTTTATTCCTCAGTAAAAAACTAAGATATAAACTTTATTTTTGGTGGTTGTAATTTTCACATGAATATCTAAAAACTAATTTCAAATTTTTTTTGAAATTCAGCCTTCAAAGAGATGAAGTGAGGTAACATTTCTGAATAATGATTGCAAATTTTCCACATTTCCAACTTTACTAAATCAGATAATCCCTTGATTTGGGCTTGCAAATACTGACACTACACCAACAACGAATTTTGTGTTGGATATTATAATTTTACAGTATCCTAATTTTTTATGCCTGATATCTTAAAAATGACTGAAGTTACAATTCCAGGACTGTTTTTATCCTATTTCACACCTCAAATTATATAACAAATATCAACTTTACTACACAGTCCCAAAAATTACAGCCAGAGTTCTTTTTATTAGAAGAGCAGAAATCCAGATGAAATGTTTCGCTAGCCTTAACATGAAAACAAACGTTTCCAGGCCTACGTTTATGTGAACTTTTTCATTATTTTCACCAGTAGAACATGTCCTGAATGTTTCTTTGTGAGATTCTCTCTCTCTCTCTCTCTCCCCCTCCCCCCTGTCTGTCTGCCTGTGTGCACGCACGTTTATATATATATTTTGTATTGAACACTATTATTGAATCAATGAATCTTGTGAAAATAATGGTTTTAAAAAAATTTAAAAAACAGATGACTGTTTCAATTGTAAATTTTAATTTCTGTTGAAGCTTATCTGACAATAAATAGGGATAAGTAAAGTTAAAATTTTTCATTAATATTTATATAAAACTTTAAAAACATTTTATTTCAGAACTATAAACTGATACCATATTAACATTACTCAATCTTCTGAGTACCAGTATTGCATAACTGAAAGCAATGGAAATTAACACTCTTTTAAATAATTACCTAAGAATAAATAAATATGAAATTGTTTTTAGTCAACAGGGCTATGAAATAGTTGTACAATTTTTAACAAGATTGAAATTTTTATTATTTTTTGCGTACTACTGTTCATAAACACACCCATCAAATAGCTTATATAAAAATGAAAAACTTATTCTGATTTACATATCAAAGAAAACAACAGACGGAAATACTAAAATGTACTTATTACATCAGAGGTATACTTTAACAACTAAATATATATTTTTTCAAGGCAACAAAACACTATAGCAGAATTTACTATACTATGTATTGCTGAGAGGGATATCTGTTGAGAACCAGATTAAGTAATGATTCCTGAAAGAAGGCAGCAGCTCTTTCGGTAGTTGTTATGGGCATAGGTCAGGAGGCTTAAACAGCCATACAACAACGCTCAATATTCTGAGTACTGCCCAGCTGAAAGCATTGAAAAGCTACAACTTTTGATTTTTCCAAAGAAATGTAGCTCTCTGAATTTTCATGTAACAAAGATGGAGGCACCTTTCTTAGTAAAATATTCCAAAGGTAAACTAGTCCTTCGTTCAGATCTCGGAGTGGGGACTACTAATGAAGGGGACATCAGAAAATTAAAAAATAACATTATATGAGTCAGCGTGTGGAATGTTAAAAGTCTAAAAAAGACTTTAAAAAAAAAAGGAAACTCTAAAAAAGTCTAAAAAAGGTTGGTAGGTTAGAAAATTTAAAGAGAGAAGTGGATAGGTTAAATGTAGATTAATTAACGAGGTTCGGTGGGAGGAGTAAAACAATTTTTGGTCGGGCGATTTTTCTAGTAAAATTCACTAGTGTGTCAAATAATGAGCACGCAGAAGTAAGTTTTGTAATGGATAAGAAGATACCAATGAGAGAAGAATATTCCAAAAACTTTAGCAATAAAATCATTGTAATCAGAATAAAATCAAAACCTAAGCCGATAACAATTTTCAACATCTATATGCTACACATATGCACATGTACACGTACCCATGATGATGATAATGAGGAACTGTGGGTATATGAAGATATTGACAAAGCAATTAAACACATAAAAGGGGATGAAAATTTAATAATAGTTGAAGATTGGAATGCAAATATCGGAAAAGGCAAGGAAGGAAATATTATGGTTGAATACAGGCCATTTTTAAGGACATCACAAGAGGTCTGGGTGAAAATGATAAAGTACAAAATATAGCAGAAAATGAGACTGTTGAAAAGGAAATTCTTAAATCACAGTAACAAACTTAGGTGGAACAAAGAGAACTGGTAGGAAACCTTGGATATCAAGAGGATATATTGCAGCTGATGCATAACTATAGAAAGTATAAGAATGCTAGTGATGAAGAAGGTAAAATGAACTATCGAAACTAAGAAACACTATAAACAGGAAATGCAAATTAGCAAACAAAGTGGAAGATAAATGATTATTGGTAAGATAGATCTGAGATCTGAATTTAATAGAGCACTAAAAGATTTGAAAGCCAAAAAGCCCCCTGGGATAGACAGGATACCTACCGTTACTGTGCAGTGTAGATGAGGAACCAATAGACAGATTAAACAAATCAGTATGTAATATTTATGGAAAAGAGGAAGTTCCGTCAGACTTAAAAAAAAATGTTATAAACATGATACCAAAAAAAGCAGGAGCAGATAAATCTGAAGAACAATTAGTCTAACTACTCATGCATCAAAAGATTTAACTGCAATTCTGTACAGAAGAATTGAGAAGAGAGTGAGAAAAGTGTTACGAGAAAACAAATTTGGTTTCAGGAAAAGTATATGGACAAGGGAAGCAATTTTAGTGCTCCGATTAATAGCAGAAGAAAGATTAAAGAAAAACAAATCAACATACACAGCATATATAGACTTAGAAAAGGCATTTGATAATGTGCACTGGAATAAAATTTTCAGCATTTTAAAACATTTAGGATTCTGGTATAGAGATAAAAGAACAATTGCTAACATTTACAGGAACCAAACTGCAACAGTAATAATCAAAGGGCATAGGAAAGAAGCAGTGACAAAAAAGGGTGTCTAGCTCAACTGAATCAGTTTTCATTTATTGATCAGTCTTATAAAAAGCCTTTGATGAATAAAAATCAACAGCTGATATACGCTGCGATTTGTCAAAGGCATTTGAATGTGTCAGCCATGCTGTCTTAAAGATAAGTTATTCAAGTATGGGGTGATTACAACTCCTCACTTGTGGTTATTCTCTTATTTAAAACAAAAGAAAACAAAAGTAGAAAACTATTCTAAACAATAGGAGGTGGTGTTTATGAGCAAAGTAGGCATAAAGTAAAATTTGGGGTCCCTCAAGATTCAATTTTAGGTACTCTTTTTTTTTATTATTTACTTGAATAAATGTTAACTCCAAAGTGGGATTGCTTTTGTACATTGAAGATACTTCAGCTTATATAAAAGAGAATTGTAAACAAGACTTAAAAAATTTGGTAGAGAAAGTGATAGTAGGATTGGAGAAATTGTTTAATTGTAGTAATTTAATGTTCTTTACATTTTAAAAAGATATAATTTACATCTAATTTTAAAAATAATAATGATTTAGTATTAAATGTGGATGGTGAGATGACTGCATCAGGGAAATCTGTGAACTTGTTGGGGGATTTGATCTGGGGTAATATTGCATTGGGAGGGGAGCATATGCATAAGCTATCTAAGAAACTTCAGTGTTTGATTTAACATAAGCTACTTAATGAAGGTGACAAATTTTGGAAACAGAAGAACAGAAGTGGTAGTATACATGGGATATTATTATTAAATTTTAGTAAAATGTTGGAATTATTCTATGGAACACACCTCCTCTCAGTCAAAAAAAGAAAAAAACTACTACTACTTACCTTGTGTTAATATGTATGAACTCTTAATAGATGTACGAG